>JBAJNP010009448.1:0-18147 GCA_036877545.1 Yasuhikotakia modesta
ACACAGGACAATGTAACTGCCTGTTTATCACAAACAAACTGTAATTATACATGTCTCTTAAAGTAGTGCTTTCCAAACAGGGGTACATGTACGGGCACATATATAAAGAGGTAGATTGCTGTAACTTCTTCCCTGTCTCCTCCCACAACATCTCTCCACCAATCAGAGCACTCCAACCAACATCAAAGTAAATTCAGTTATGAAACAACAAACAGATACATAATTCCAAACATAATGCAAATCTGAAAACAATAAAACAACAGATTACAGACTTAATCTTACACATGGATATGTGATGATAAGCGCTTAGCGATGCTAGGTCATAGTTTATCCAGTATGTGGCTGAGAGACTGAGAAATATCACGCTAAACAACAAAGAACAGAGACAACACAAGGGAATAAACAGGAAAGGCTAAAACTATTGCACTGCATGGTCTTGGCAGGTAATTCAATCAGCCGGCTCTTGAGAGGTGTGTGTCTCAGAAAGAATCTATTTATGACTGCAGGGAAATGAGTGAGAATGAAGCTCTAACTACAGCGCTCAGCAAATTCGCCGTCCTATTATCACTATATGATTCAAACTTGGCTTGCTGTGATTTAGGCAGTAAAGCAGCATTTATAGCTCATTCAAATAATATTACATCAGATCATATAAATCATGACATCTGAACATCTGTGAAATGTAGTTTTCTGTTCCCTTTGGATGAAATGAGGTTTTTCTGACCCTGTCTGTTTCAAATAATACAAATGTGCTGTAGTTATTAATTTATTTACTTATATATTTATACACCGTTTACAGTCTTACTAATTTAACTAGTACTACTGAATTACTTCCTACTTTCTTGCAACAGCATGTTTATAATTCCACATATTCTGTAAGTGGTTTAAATAATTCATAATTTTACTTTATATGTACATTGTAAAAAAAGCATTAAAGTAGAAATACATTTTAATTGAATTGAAATTCTATTATCTGTGTATAATAATAATAAACTAGAAATACCGCATTAGAAATGTTGACTGTGCACTCGGTCGCACAGCACCTCCAAACATTAAACATGGCGTCTGTTTGCGAACGCTATTTGCTAAAACACTCCTGCCCGCCATAGTTCATTAACCACTGCATGGCAAAGTAAACAGAGAGAGAGTCTAAATTCACATTCATTCATCCTCGTTTGACAGACTTCCTGTAAAAGGTTTCTGTTCATTAATGCACAAGCGGCCGGTGATTGACTCTGAATTTAAATGGCTCACATGTTGGTTGCTAAAACATGCAGAGTAAATTTGCACGTCACACACATGACCTCACCCGTGTTAATGGCACAGTCATTTTTTTCCAGGAACTTTTTTTGTTATGTTGGTTGGAAGTCGCGTCACATACTGATAGCAATCACTAAGCGGTCCAAATATATTTATACAAACAGGCCTATTTCTATTCTGTGGAGACACAGGGCCATAAAATGTTCACCCAATCRGACCCAGTGCAACGACAGAATGTGCTTCTTGCCTGTCAAATCATGTTTGTGTGTTTTAAAGGAGGCATGGCTTCAGAGATTGCCATGAAGGGAGGGTGGGATCTTAGGCTTTCAAAGCTAGGTTGCTATTGCTAATCTCTCTGACATTACCTACTCACCTGCTCAGTGTGTGTGTGTGTGTGCGGGCAGTCAACAGCGCAGTTGCTTAAACTGAAGACACAGAGCGCTAGACAATTTTTGCCAATTAGGTTTGATTGTGCTTTCATTAAATACGCTGCAGGTGGTATATGCAACATCGTTTGGCAGCCAAAGAGGAAACGCCTCCCACACGAGGCCTTTTGCGACCCGTGCAACAGAGCCCTTCCTGAGGATAAAGCACATCAGATGTTTTCGGTAACTGATGCACATTTTCATAGCTAAACAGCTGGAGATGAACGGACCTGAAACAATGGAGGCGCTGAGAGAGAGATCGTTCTGTACTCACTGTGCCCATCTGACATAAACAGAGAATGAAATCAATAAAGAAAATCTGATCACAGACTGCTCAGAACCTGCACTGTAGCTACAGTACAATGTAACTGTATGCAGAATGTAATGCATGAATTAATTTGTAAACATTTCATTTAGTCAAAATTCATGCATTCACAACACGTCCACATACAGATTACAGACACCCCTGTATTAGTAAAAAAAACAGACAGAACTAACAATTTTATGTTGTACGAATGTGTTCAACTGTTTCCATTAAGTCCATTAACATGTTAAAAAAACATTAACATGTTAAAATGCGTGTTGCAATGTTGCATTAAACATATTGGTAATTATTCAAAAATTTTTAATTTCCATTCTATATAATTTTATATGCAAATGTTCCACTAATAATTTAAAAACGATGTTTTTTATATAAACGGTATATAAAAATTAAAATTGTTCTCCTAACATTACTGCAAAAACATTTCTTGAAAACGTTGAGAGAACTATTAAAGAATGTAAGCCAACATTTTGAAAATTCCCTCTTAACTTCCTGTTTAAAAATGACAGTACAGAAACTGACGGCTGTTCTCTGTTAATAATTTTAACCCCGTTTGGAAATCTAATTGTGTCCAAATAGTGCTGAAATGTACCAATAAAGCAGCCTTGTACCAAATCAGTGTACTGTATGTACCCTCTGTGTTTGATGAAATAAAAAAAATTGCCTATGGCACAAAACCTGAGGAAAGCATTGTTTGGTTGTCACGGCAACACTGCTGTAGTTTGCTGGTCTGCCTGTCACACAAAAATGGTAAAAAAGCTTGTGGGCTTGTTTCATCGGCAGATGCAGCAATTTTGCCCCTGCCAGCGCTGTGATGTTTTGACTGCACCGCACGCTGCCAGAACTGAAAAGGATTTTCAGTTATACCACCTCCTCAGACTCCTCTACTGTTCCTATCCACTTCTATTTGTCTGTCCATCATGGAGACATGCCTACCAGTTGATATGGGCCTATTAACGATTTTCAACCATCACGTTTCCCTGAGAGCGATCTTCGAAATGTTATATAGATCCCCTAAGTGCTTTTAACGAATGTGTATTTGACCATATTTACAAACTGAGCACAATTAATTAGGATAAGCAAATAAACTCTGTCTCTAAGTAAAAGCTACATGCACGGCACCGTCCCATCTGAGCAATATAACAGCCATTAAACCCGAAATGGACTAACACAGATTTTCTGTCACTTTAGCAGTGGTTTTGTTGGCTTTCTGAGTGACAATCGCAGAGAGACTGCATGCTAATTCCCCACCCTGAAGCCTGAGCTGGCAGCAAAGAAAAACTGGGTTAGTCATCTTCAAAGAGAGAGACACATTTGAGAGAGAGAGATTTAATGGCTGGGTGGCGGTTTGGAGAGGGCCTGCGCTCGGATGAGATCTCTCTCAATATAGCTGAGGTAAAACAAACTGAAATATGAGCACTGTAAGATTGTAACTCTGCAACTTATTACGCTCAGTGTAGCCGGCTGACGTTTTGGTAAAGCTGTACCGTTTGGCTTTTAACGTGTCTTGAAGTGATTTGAGTCACGTCAGGAATGTTAAAATACACTCCCATCGTGTCTTAATTCATGCTATGGAAATTCTAAATAAGCCAAATTTCCTTAAAAACTGTAAAGGATTGGCTAAGCCAATGGCGTGACAGAATTGTTCTTTTGGAAGACTGTTGCTTTAAGAAGTGAATCATGAAGCCCCTCCCCTCAGGTTTGAGTTCCCCGTGTACCTGGCACGCCTGGTAGAGCAGCTGGTGCTCAAACTTCTTGATCCCCAGGATCTGCTGGAACATCTCGTAGAGTTGGTCTTTGCTCAGGATGAGCTCAGACGCGGCGCTGGCCGTCATGCGCTGCTGTGCCTTGCGTGGGTCCTCGTCTCCACGGTAGATGGTGTCAAACTTAGCCATCCAGGAGCTCAGAACCGTCTCCTTGCTCAAACCATCGATTTCTGGCAGACTCCTGACACGTTTCTCGATGTGGCGCTTGAACACCTCACGGCAGTCCAGAGCGGATAAACCTCCCGTTTGGACCATCTTAGCCACACGGTCGCTCTTCAGAAACACCTGCGGGTCACACCAACGTACAATTAAATGCAAGCAGGTGATAAAAGAGGCAAAACAGTTCTGACCTTCAAAGTGTTCAGCTGAGGTGACTTCAAAAACATTTCTCATCCTGTTTTCAATCACTCTGATCTGCTGGAGGAAATTATGCCTCAGTGCTTTGCTTTAATATTCTGTGCTGTGATAGATACAACATCATCTACCATGATATACTGCTGTAATATAACCGCTAACATTAAAGCCACGCGTGGCAACGGCAACTGTAAAAATTCAACGCTTTGAAATTATGGCGTCATTGTGAACGGAAGAGTTGCGGTCCTACAGGCTCTTTCTCTCTCTGAATTATTCAGAACATCTTTCCTAATTCAAATCAGAACAACACTGGGACATTTATGATTTTGTTCTTGGTCCAACTGAGATGGCAGCTGAAAATAAAGTAAAACATTTGACCGAGAGCCAGTTGCAGTTTTATAGAGGTGCAAGTAAAAGGTGATTTATACCGTTTCTTAACAATTGGAAGCCTGGCAGCTGCTTTTCTTTGTTGTTTTTAAAAGCCTGTCTATTTTTCTTCAGAAAGACAAGCAGAGCTCTAAATTGCTATCTGAGTGGATTCCAGTCCTCAGGAATCATAGCATAGCAGGACTGGATTTCACTTGAAAATTAACTTGAAACTTGAAAATTAGCTGATCTGCAACAAAAATGATTTTTAATATTTATGTACATGAATTATTTTTATTTCATCTTATTTTTGTGTAGTTCAAGATTAAAACAATTATTTGATTTCAGGTAACAGAAATCTTTCCCAGTTTTAGTTTTAGTTAACTAGAATAACCTTGGTTTTAAAACACCATTGCAAGCGGTTCAAAACTATCAGCCTGTTAAAACTGTGGCGTGTTGGCAGAGCAGAATATATTACGGCTATATATGTAAATTTGTATTTACAGTACAGTATGTGCAAAACTATTTTTTTCAGCTAGTGATTACATAAAACGCTCTTGTAATCCTTAAATTGCCACCGGCTCTGATAAATATTTACTCCAATGGGAGTTAAACACAGAATAAAGTATTAAAATTTGAGGTCACCTCATGTTCTGATAATCGTTTCCTGCTATACTGCACATCTATTTTGCATCCACAGAACTGAACCGTACCTACAGGAAGTAATGCGACAACCCCACCTCAATACTCTCACCCATTAGCATAGCGATCTCTTCACAGAGCATGTGTAAACACTTCAATTTCAGATGCGTTCTAGCTAAGGAGACCCATCTCTGAAGGGCTATTTAAACACTCTGTGGTAATTCACTTATATAAAGACATGCCATCATCTAACTGTTTGGTTTAATCTGCAGTGAGGTAACTTCATTCACATTTCAAACACACATTACAATAATCAAGGGGTTTGTTTGTTATATCAGTGTTGTGTGTGTCTCTAGCCCGAGCTAATTGCCTGAAGGAGAGGTTAACGTTGCGCCTTGACCTCACGCAGCAGAGAAACTGAACTCATGTTAATGAATTCACTGGACTCTTCTCAGGAGAACAATCTGATGAAATCTCTGAAAAGTGTCAAGGGTCCCTGGTTCCTTCTACATAATGTTCTTCATAAAATATTTAAATTAACAGTTTAAAATGATTTATACAATTTAATATTTTGATACATTTACACACTTTATTCTTAAGGTGCTGTTTTGTTTTTTAATGCTGCAATCTGTAACCTTTGCCTCTCTGTCACCATCTCTGTTTGAAACACAAAATTTGTGGTTTCAAAATAGAGCAAAACTGACATTTTCAGGAAAAAGCTCAAATTATAAACTATTATTACAAACTTATTGTTGCAAATCGGGGTAAAAAGATCGTGTTAAACACTGATTTATTGAACAGATTTTTGTTCACGTTAACCAAAACATAGCAGTAGCTCGTTTCACAACCACAGATTCTGTTCAGGGGTTAAAGATTATGCTGGTTAACAAAACCTTAGTAACCAATAATACTTCAAGTGTTTACTTGAGTAGGATGAGAGTCAATTTCCGCTACTCATTCTGCAACCACAATGATACTTCACCTCATAGTAGCTCTGAACAGCATTGATGAAGGCCTCATCCGCCACAATCTGTGTGTCTCCTTTGAGAAAAGACTCAAAACGATCCTTAGTGGTCTGCAGCTGCTGCTTGGTGATCTACAAAGACAATGAAGACAAAAGAATAGAAGAATTCAGATCAGTTGTGATAAACTATAAACGGTTTATAGGCCCAGTCAAGTATTTGTACATTATACAGTAAGTGTTTCCCGTACGTAGGTGTCCGATTATTTCAGTGTAATCAGATTTTTGGATCAGATCTGAATGCAGCCCAGAACTACAGCAAACATTTGATCCGTTACAGGAACAGGGTCGGATGTTTTGAATGACAAAGCACAGTGGGTTACTATTTTAGCGAGGGACACCTAAAAAGTCTTTGTTTTTACCAGAAATGCATAAAGACACACAAAGACAGACAGTTTCTTCTCAAGTCTACACTTAAAAATACTCTTTCTTTCTTAAAGCCAAAAGAAATTCACACCCACCTTCTTCTAACTCAATAACACATGGTCTCTCCATCCTCGCAGCCAGATCTCTCTCTCTCTCTCTCTCACTCACACACTGTGATTTTACCTCTCCCTCATTTCAGCTGTACAAAAACCCTTATATTTTTCAGACCCAGTTAGCATTTTAGGCGTAATACATATTATTTCCCCACCAGCCCAGTAAATCTTTGACTCCGTCTTTCTCTTGCTCTTTCGCTGCCTGTGATTCATCACATCTCTGAATGTCATCAGGAGGCAGGATGACAGAGTGATGAACGTGTAAAGCAACAGAACGAGAGTGTTGTGATGAGTCGGCCAAACGCTCCCCTCCACCTCCTCACATCTAGCACAGGAGAAAAACACTGACACATGTAGTACCGCTGGCCTATATGGCACAGGACCAGAATAGTTATCAAGCTAACGTTCTTTAAACATTCTCTCAAGTGATCAAAAACATTCTTGCAGTAACATTAGTAATGTTTCAAAATTATATACAACATCAAAGCATTATAACATAATATTGTAGCATTATATATCATTTATAAATGTATATAAATATATATATATATATATATAAATATAAATATATATAAATAAATAATCAAATATATAATCAAATGTATATAAATTATTTATATCTATTTATTTATATCTAAATATTTTTACTTCATAGAAACCTTCTGGAAATGTTTGTAAAATCTATCATTGTTAACTAGATAATTAAACAACAGTAAATATTTTTTCATTTACTGTACAGATACAGTACTGAATATTTTTAATGCAACTGTATAGATTTCCCAAAAACATGACACATTATTAACATGATATAAGCTGAAAAGGAACACGGACAATGCATGAAAAAATGTAAATGCATGACGGGAGCGATATTTACAAACACACAGAACTAAGGCTGTGCCAAATACTGCTGAATATGACAAATGCATAGCCATAAACGCATTAATGAAATGTCAGTGCAATTAACAACAGAGCCTCTCATTTACCACACAAACACACTGAGCTCAGCACAAACAAAACTTTGTAAATCTGCATTCAATACAGACTTGGTTGTATTGCCTTTATCTTTGAGCAGAAGACACAATGATTATCAAAGAATATCAGACCATTGAGCAATCAACCAATCAGAATCAAGGATTTCCATTGCACAGAGTTGCATAACAAAGTCACATTTATCTTGTATAATGACTGCTGAACTGTATAAATATCATCGTTCTGAGCAATTGATTTTTTACATAGCTGTGCTAGTTTCATGTCTCTCTCATCACTCTGAAGTCTCCTTCTCCTCACGTAATATAATAATTGTAACTCATATCAATATTTAATGTCCATTTATTTATTCATTCAATAAGTAGCAATGTATTAACACTGCAGAAGGATAATGTTCAGGCAGGCATTGCAAAAACAAACCCCTTCAGAGGAAAACAAGACGGGCTCTCGATCTGCCTGTTCATTTTGCGATAGTGCACAACAATGCACAACTTCTCTATACTGTAAGTTACGCTTGCAACTCCGCTGGCTTACAATTTGTAGCTGTTTTTTCCAAAAATGCTCAAGCATTTGCTTTGTCATGCATGTGGTGGTTGAACAAGCTTCCAAAAAAAAACATTAAGGTTAACAGGATGTTGTGTTTTTGCTGAACGCACCAGTGTGACAAATTGTAAAGGAAACAGGGTTTCTGTGCGCGACTGTGTAGGAGGAAGGTGGAAAAGTACAAAGTAGCATGTGCCCGTGAGCCATCACAGCACCATCTGTGTGTTCGGCTCTGTGCTACTGTCCCTCTCTCCTTCACACACACACACGTACACACATTCACACGCACGCTGGTACATACACACATACATACATACACACGCACACACACATGCACACTTGTACAAACACACGCACACACACACAGACACACACAGAGAACAGTTGACTTTGTCTGCCTTTAGAGCAGTCTACACACACAATACTATAAAACTGAAGGACATCTTGTCTGCCTCAGATGCCTCATCTTGTCTGCCTCAAAGATTTATCTCTGTTATATCTATAAAATGTCTAGATTTTTTTTGCAATGACATTTACATGACATTAACGCATGTCTGTATTATGTATATAATTAAGAAACAATTCATATAAAATTGAATTAAAACACCTTGAAACACAACTTTCTTTTTTGCTTCAAACTACAATTACTGCACAAATCGCTTTTGCTAACTCAGAGAGAACGTTAGCCAACATTCTGAGAACTGCGTTTTGTGAGTTTTTGATTAACTTTTAAAGAAAACACCAGCATATTGATGCGTTTAGGTGTCTTAAAAGTGCATCCTAATACAGAACATAACCACTGCTGTTCTCTGTGTAATTTAATTAGGCCATATCAAGCAGTCCTATATTTCTCTCCAAGACTGACCAATATCCATCAGCAGTTTAATACAACTCCCCATCCACTATTGATTCCCTTCAGATTCCTCTTATCATGATTGCACTGTAACAGCCTGATTCATTTGTACACGTGCTAAAACAGCCAAACACATATTTCACAGGGAGACACAGGAATATTTTTAGCTATTGAATAATCTCCTCTCACAGGGTAGCCATTCAAATAGAAGGTATAATATGAAAAATAAGATTATAATCTAAACCAAATGATGCTTCTGTTGGATATTCTTGGCATAATCTTTTGCAGAGACGGAAGAAAAAAGCGCATTCTTGCAGAGACAGAAAAGCGTCTGTGGAATGCAGTTCTGCAGAATCAGTTAAGAAGACATAAATTAAAGACGGCTGGACTGGACTCGTACTTTGCTGGCGTATATTGTCTTTTACAGCAGCTAATCAGACGCGAGACACTTGAAATACTGTCACAGGGCTTTCTTTTTAACCTCACCTGATGCAACAATCCCTTCTACTGCAAGAACATTTTCATTTCTGCAGGCTGTACATCATTTATAAAGCCGTGTACATTTTATTTGTGTGAAAAACAAAAGTGTCCATTTTCTTTTGTGTGAATGAAGAGGCAGCGGAGAAAAAAGAAATATACTTTCTGTGTGTGTGTGAGTGTGTGAGTGAGTGTGTGTGTGTGTGAGTGTGTGTGAGTGTGTGTGTGTGAGTGTGTGAGCACTCAGCAGCAGACTGCAGAGTCGTTAGTAATTATGATAATTGCATGAGTGCAGCAGTTTTTGCTAAGGGCGAGGGATGATGCATAGGAGAGAGAGAGAGAGAGAGAGAGAGAGAGAGAGTATATATGTTATTTTAAATATTACTATATGTATCCAATTGTGGTGAATCTTAATTGTTTTTATAAAATACAATAAAGTCCAATTAAATTTGATCTGATTGTAACTTATCTAACTGTTGATTTGTTTTTGAATGTTTAGAGTTTCAATTTGCTACATGTATTCTCCCTGCCAAAAAAGGGGTAGAGAAAAAAAGACATGTTACATAACTGAATGGGGAGAGAAAATGGAGGTGTTTGCCAAATTTAGACCCAGACAGCTAAATGAAATGGAACGAGAGGCTGAATTTAAATGAAACACACAAAGGCAGATAGCAGATACGCCTTTCATCAAAAACACAATTACACACTTCAGAAATCACTCACTGTGTTTGATTTCGATCATTTGTATTAATTATCATATCTTCAGTGTAAATCAGAAATTTCATTTTCAACTTGGCCACTGACAAACAGCTACACTGTGAAATTATGACATTAACTTAAGACAGTTTGTATTGGACAATTAATAAAATGAGCGAATGTTCTTAGAACATTAGCTAATGTTCTTTTAAAGTTCTGTCAAAGTTTAAAAAATGTTTTACTGTAATTTTAGAAGAAGGTTTTAATACCAAAACATTACTTTGAAGTTGTTGGGGGAATAGTTTAAACGCATTACAGCATTAAATGTTTAAAAAACATTCATTACCAAAAAATAATATTTAATGTGTGAAAAAGACTTGACATTGTGAGTGTTTCCTTAAATGTTCTAAATAATGTTTTTAACGTTTTTGTAGCTTAATGGAAACATTTTTGTAACATTATAAAAACACACAAAATTGTTAGCTGATAAAACAGCACATGAAAAAGTGAACAGCACATAAAACAAACAGCATCCGTGCATACATGAGAGTAAATAAAACAACACAGTACTGCAGTGATAAACACCCTCATATCCTTGTTCACCTGACTTCTGTTGTTTTAATACCAAGTTAATGATATTGTTTATCCCTTAACTTACCCAGCCTAACCCTTCCTAAACCTTATTGCTTTTAAAAATTTTAATTAAAACTTAATTAAAAATAAATTATTTAGTTCTGTATATGTTCATTAAGCCATTTTCCTAATGGGGCTGTAAATAATGATTGCAAATAATCAAAAATATGATTATAAATAACACACACTCATATAGTTTGTACCTTCTGTGGGTACAGGGTAATTCATCAAATCTGATTCAGATAAACAAGCATCACCGAACTGCCCCAACCAATCATTCGCCGGCTCCATCAGACACCCTGAGAGTCTGGGATACTGATCTGTCAGAGGAGAACACCATGTTCTACATCATCCTGGTTCCAGCACACTTTTCGGCCCCCTCCCCACATCCCTCTGTGGCATTTTCTATGTTTAGCATGATGCTGAGAGCGCAGAGAGCCAAAGAACCCATTGCGCCGCTGCTGACGATAGCAGCTGGACAGTTTTGGTGCTCAGGGCCACAAGACTGCGAGACCAGTCCTCGCTGTGTGGCCCTTATGAGCACATTACAGCTAAACTGGGTAACCGTGCGGACCACCATAATGGGCCAGGCTTGCATCTGTTCTGTGCAACTTGAAGGACGTACTAGACTATTTCTGTAATGTGTGACCTTCAGTATAACAGAACTTTACATCCAGCCTATATTTAAAGTCACCGCAAAAACAAACAATATACTAAATTTATTTTTAATGAAGTATTGCAGTGTTTATTATAAATGATTTATCTGTGCATGTTTTTTAATTCGTGTGTCCTTGTAATCTTTAATCAAAATCTGTTGAACGACTCTCCCTCAAACGTAAGTCTGCTTCAAGCTTTGGAACACCCACTTTTTGAAAGCCAATGAATTCCTAGTGGAAAAACAAGCCACGCCCACAATTTGTCTAGGTGACTTTTTACAAATGCTCCTTAATTGTTGTGAATTAAAAATGACTCAGATGATTAAATAAACCTTAAGGAGATTTAAAATGTATAGTTTTCTGTCTTCTGAGATTAGAAGACATTAGAAAAAAAGCATTAATGATGACTCATGCAATACAGATTTCTGTCCAATGAAAGTGTTTCTAGAAGGGATCTGTCCCTCCCCCTACCAATCTGCAACAGATTAAGTACTGCGGAAAATTATGACATAATTCATTACTTGCCTCTTGATAATTGGTTGCAAGACATAATTAAAGCCTACTGGCTATATGGAAAAGTAAAAGTAGAAAGTAAAATAGAAGCATTTCAATATTTCACCCATGTAATTTCATTCAGCAACTCAGGCCAAAATAAAAGTTTAACATTTGGAAGACTTGAGAGTTTAATAATTAAGGTTTAAAAAAAAACTTTACCAGAGATGGTTGAAGAAATAATACAGTCCTTTGCAAGCGCTGCTATCAATTATTTCAAATATTTCTTTGTAAACAACCTCAAGCAAATAAACAATTTTAACAAAAAAAAAACATGCAGTAAAGCCTTAAGAAAGAAAGAAAAGGGCTTTTCCCTCATCACCAGTGTTAAAGAAAATGCTCATAGATTAACTTGCCTTTGCATTATGCAAAACTTCACACCAAATACCTCTTAAATACGTTCAATCCGATCCCTGAATGTCAGCTGGTCTGTGTGCGGTTTACGCGTCTCATAAAGTGGAGTGTGTCTATCGTGGAGTGTGTCTATCGTGGAGTGCTCTGCCGCTCTATTAGCATACAGACAGCACAGTAAGACGACAGTACGTGATGTAGGATTTAAACACTGGTGAAGTATCTGTTGGGGGAACACAAGAGTAAAATGTGCCGATGGATCGTGAAACTGTACAGTGCAGAGCGTTTTAATCACGTCCAAACACAAGACAAGATGAAAAAGACTTTCAAAGGGAGGAAGGGAGTCAAAGTGAGGAAAATAATAGGTGAAGTAAAAGGTAACATGGTGGAGAGAGAGAGAAAAAAAGACAGAGAGTTGGGTGCTTGTATGTGAGCTGAGAGGTTCTTTGAGTGTGAAACAGTGTGTCAGAGACAAAAGCTAAAATGTGCTCAGTATTATGGATAATAGGTGTGTGTCTGTCTCAGTAAAGGAGCTAAAAGGTGTGTGTGTATGTGTGTGTGTGTGAAAGAGAGAGAAAGCACTTGCTTAAACTCCTCTAATCCAGCTAAAAATAAGAACTTGTGCAATGTCACATGTAGACACTATAAAATGGCTCCCATAAAGAATTATTGGTCTGACAGAAGATACATTCAGAGCAGAACATGACAATCAGAGGCATCTCACACACGCCCCCTCAGATATTTCTGCCAATTGAAATTAGAAAACAATTCTCAAACAAAGGTGCCTTTGATATTTAAGCTGCAGAAATAACCTACTCAGGGGTCTAAATCTGGTTGGTTTGATTAAATATGCAATTTGCATATGCAATTGTTAGCTTTAACCTTATGCTAGTGTTTCTCACAGTCATCCAAACCTCAGGTTGTCTCGAATTCAAACTGACATTTTTTTGAAGAACACAAAAGAGGTTTATTATTAAAAAAGTCAGAGCGGATCTTTAAAAAAAATAACACATGATTCATTTCTATTTGAGAACAGAGAGTTTCCACACTAGAATATGAGCACAGCAACAGAAATTCTTCATTTCAACGTGTTCATAGACGAAATAGAGACCTTGAGGTAAAGGAAGGTCATGCCGTCCTGCCTGGAAAGAGAGGAAGAGGGGGAAAGAACTGTTAGAGCTACTTAATGGATTATGGGATACGGAAAGAGCTGGGTGGATGGGTGCGAGAAGAGAGGGAGCGGGAGTGTGTGTTATGCTTCACAAAAATGTGTGTGTGTGGCTGCAATGAGATGAGAGAATTCTGTCACATGCTTTGGAATAAGAGCTGCTGTTATAGCGCCACAAYGGCTATAAGCTACTGCTGTTCATCACTAGCATGTGACACCATCATCGTCCTCCTCCACTCCTGTTATACCACTTCCTTCCATCCTACTCGCTTTATGTCCCTAGGCGAAAACCCTGCAGGCTACTTGCTTATCCAAACTACTACTGCTCTGGCGCAAGGCTGGTGATAGTCCAGTACATCGCCAGGCCAGATAATTGGCCGATGTTTGCCCACTTTGAGATTACTGGCATCAGTTAACAGTGTTAGCTCGTAAAAAGGATAATAAATATTGGGCTTTATTGCTAAAGCAGACTTTAATTTGAAGTGCATTCAGGTTTAAAATCAAAATCAGGACCTTGGCATTCGACCCCGTGAGTCACTGATGACATCACACTCTACAGGAAACATTATTTATGAATTATAAATATGAGTTATTATACTGTGCAAAGAAAATGTTATGTTAAACGTTCACTGTTATTCAATTACAATTTTACATGGGTCCCTGAAATACTTCAATCTGATTGGTTAGTCACAGCATTCTGTGGTCAAATAATAGATTTGTCTCTGATTTCCTCAGTAATTGCGGTCGTCATTTCACTTTGCAATTTTTCTCTCCTCACGTAATAAAAAAGTAATTCAAAATCAAATAAATATTGTATGTGCATTTATTTATTTTGTGTGAAGCAGCGCTATACTGGGATAATGTGCAGTCAGACAATCATAATCACAAAGTAAACCTGACAGTTTATTTTATGATAATGATTTGATACATGTACATTAGCCCCAACAGATTGCTCTCTAGACATAGGTATGCACATTAGCCGCTGAGAAACTCATATTGGTCAACCACTACTCAAGACATTAATGGATAATATAATTCACATTAAATCATCCTACAATATGTAAATAGTACAGTATTTTTAATGCTTAATGAATGCCCAGGCCAAATACAACATTTAAACATTTTCCTGTATCTTAACTGGATGGGCTTGTGCAAGCAACACCAAGGTCACAGGTTCGAATCCCAGTAAATGCACATATCATAAAATGTAACAAAAGTTACATTGGATACAAGCGCCTGCCAAATGCATACATGTAAATTATCTTGACCCTGTAGTTTAATTATAAACATTAGAATGCAACATAATCCTTTGTTGAAGTCTGCTTCTGCACTGCGGTAACTATAAAGGGTTAGTATAATTTCTCTCTCTTCTAATTGAGCCGTCTATCTTCAAAGTGCGCAAATATGAGAGGCCAATTAGTGCCAAACAGCAACATAAATTAGACAGAAGTTTTGCCTCTAATTGATCATTGGGCAGGACACCCCATTTTCATGAATATTAGGAGTCTCATTAAGAGTTTTATTAGAGAATGTATAAGAATGTTATTTATAGAGGCTGGAAATGTAAACACACATTTATAATGAACATGCCATTATCAGCCTCCACAGATCTCAGCCCTCAAAAATTCTCAGAGACAAACTTCACCTCTGCTGAATCTCAGTTATGTAAACAAACATCGATTTTTTTTTAGCCCAAAAACAACTTTTTGTTTAAGTTCACACTGAAGTGGACATGTAAATAAACAGAGCAATGACCAATTAAAGATGGAAAGAAAGAGCACAACTTATCCATTTGTTAATTGTGCAAAATATCAGTCCATCAAGCCATCTATCTGTCCATCTATCTTTCTTTCTTTCCATCCATTCTTCTCTTTCTGTCTCAGTCTGTCTGTCTCGACAACCTTTAATCACTCCCAAATCTAAATTTGGAATTTGTTCGTTCCTCAGTTGGGTCACAAGTTAATTAAAGCGCCACTTAAAATAGCCACCATTTATTCTGCTGTTTAATAATTCACATACAAATGTGAATGACCTGCTATATAAAGCAGGTTTACAGACTTCCGAGCCCTGGATGTTTATTACTTCTGACAAAATGAATCTGCTCATCTCCTTTGCCCTCCTCTGTTCCTTACCTGTCCTGTTCTCTCAGTGTGCTTAATGAACCGATAAATTTCATCCCTCTTACCCTGTTATATTAATAAGGTAATTTCAGAATCTCCAAATCTCCTCTGAGGAGATCCAGCTAGGGCCTTTCAATCAAACATCCTCTTATCTCCACAGGAACCTCTGCTAACTAACTCACGTTCCACACCTGCCATCAACACTGATGTTTCTCAGGGTCTTCTAATGTCCTGCATGTCTTCCACGGTCCCACTATTACTGTCTGACATTGTGTCCTACCTGTTCCCTTCACCATAGCCTGTATTTTCTCTCCTAACATACTTTTCCATGTGTGTGTCCTATAAATCCTTGAATTTTGATTATCCACTTAAATATTGTGAAAATTAACCTATGTATTAAAAACTATATATAAAATAGCTTGATTTTTGCAGTACAACACACAAACCCATAATGTTCATTTTCTTAATTAGTATTTTGTTCTTTTATCTAAACATCCTTCAAATGAATTCAATTCATTTCAAATGAAAAACTGTGCTAGATGAAACTTTTGTAGAATAGTAACTTTTTTATGATGTTTATGGTTAAAAAAGAAAAACCTGGCAACACAACATATATATTTGAAAACAGGACAAAACCACTAAATAAATATATAGTTTACCCAATAATCATTTACTCACCCTCATGTCATTCTGAACTTATGGCTTTTTTGCATCTGAGGAACACAGACAAACTATCCCTTTAAGACAAACACTTTACTGTAGGTCACAATATCACATATCTGCTGTGTGTAGCAGCACCAAAGTCATTATTGAAGCAAATCAGTTCACTCTGTGCCCAGTAACGCCCTCAGGCTGATATTTTCAAGCCATGTAGGTACTGCTAAAGCCTAATTGAATGGGGAACGATCACAATCTCTAAAACTACTGGCCGTTATTAATACAACTTGTGAAATCAGTAATAAAACCTGGCAACTATAACATAAATTAGTTTCTTCAAATGACATCCAACTGTGGTTGTCACACAGGTTCATTTAACACACGCGTTAAAAAACTAGGTCTTTACAAATAAGGTAACAGGCCCCTAATCACAGTTTTTCAATAAAATCACTGATATCACAAACCAGACTGATGAATTGTGATGCTAGCAAATCACCCTCCTTAATCACATGTGCAACACTGGCATGCCATCTTTGTTTTACTAGCGAAAACAAAACATCACTTGAATTAGATTTTCTAATGCCATGTATCTGGGCTTATTTATGCAAACTCAGTTTTACAACTTGTTTTTCATTTCAAAGCCAACTGCACACAAGACCAAACAGGGCTGGTTCTTTAAACAGTTTTTACTGCTGTAAATTCAATCTACATAATATTATGTTGGTTTATACATTTGCTATTTCATAGTTTGCTTTACACAACAGGATGTGTCGGAGATGAGATTTATAAAATCTGCCATTCTGTAAAAATCTTTACAAGGTTTGTCACAACGGACACAAATCAAACAAATGCTTTATTGATTTGGTCTTGTTAAATTCCCATCTGACCTTTTTGTAAAAGTCTGTCTTTTAATGTCTCAGTTTTTCTCTTCTGTGTCTCAAACAGCATCGCTCTCTGTCTTCCTCCTATTTTAGTTTGGTTTCCTAAAACTTCACAATTTCACAAATTGGCCTGTTTGTTTCTTTAACAAAAACATTAGGAATGTTTATAAGAATGTTCCTTAGACATTTTTTAATTCTGTAAGATAAAAATAAACCTAATAACATTATTGCAAAAACGATTGCAGATAACATTAGGAACTTTTAGAGAATGTTAACATTCAACCAACATTCTGAGAATATTCTGTTAGCCGTCTGTCTGTCTGTCTCTCTCTCTCTCTAACACACACACACAATGCTGGTAGTGTCCCTCTGTACAAGACCTCAATTGGAAATCAGTGGAGAATGAAACTGAATTTGTGAGCCTGGCAACTCGATACAGGCACACTAACTTCATTCATTGCACAAAGCCGCTCTGATTTGCCTTCCTGTGTAAATGGGAATAAAATCATGTGGCCGTCGGCGGTAGCCACTGGGACCCTCAGACCAGAGAGCAGACCTGTGGGGTCAGTCACATTGGGTTTGATTGCGCTAAATACTTTGAAGAACTCCCTTTGATTTGAGCTTGAACCCTCTTGTGCCTGGAAATAAAAAGAAAGTGTCTCAGTGTCTCCTTTTGCACGTATCTGCCTTTTCTTTGGGACAGGAATTATTTGAAGAAACACAACATACAGCTCCTTAAACAGTGAACGAGACACAGCATCAATAAAACCTCCAGCTGCTGCGCTTTAGACAGCGTAATTGAAACCTGCAGTTTAGTTTATTTCCCCCAAAGTGATTTAAACTGTCTGATTGTGTGAGTTTACAGTTCTAGACATTCTAAAGTCACGTATGTTGCTTTCATTGTTATGTAATAAACCAGTAGCAGAACATTGGCTAAC
>JBAJNP010009449.1:0-18146 GCA_036877545.1 Yasuhikotakia modesta
GTCACAGTCTTTCAGTGAGTCGAATCTTTTGTGATTCGGACTTTGAATCACATCTCACGTCTTTACGATCAAAGCTAAATAATCGCACAGTTTAATGTATTAAGTACATTATAAATGTGAATTATTTAATTCATTCACGGCCACGAGATTCGTCAGATGGACATTTAAAAGAAAAAATGAGATTATATTTCAGACTGTCCTTAAATTTTATATTACAGCTGGAAATGATACTTATCTAGTTCTCTACTGTGTGCTTACATTGTATAGACCTATACTAATTCATAATAATATGTGAAATAGTAATAATAATAAATGTAAATATCTTATTAATAGCCATTTATTAGCAATCATAACAATGTATATTATATAAGATGATTATTTTGTTACACAATCTCACATACTTTCTTTTTCTTATCTTTAAAGTCATTTAGAAATAGACTCTGAAAAAGCTTAAACCTACATGGGCCAGTCATAACAATTTCATCATTTTCCACACGTTCTAAAAATGTTACTTAACAGTTTGTAAAGAACCTTAACGTTTGTTTTTACATCTAAAGAACCTTTTCTCTACAAAGAACTTTTGGCAAAAGAGAAAGACTCCATTGACGTTAAAGTTTCCTCAAGGAATCCTAAACCTTTATTTTAGTGAGTATACAGAGAAAATGGTTCTCATAACAGTTCTTTCCTAAACAATTTAGTAACTTTTATTTTAAAAAGTGTACGGAAAAAACATCACGAATGTTTTTTTACAATTACCCATTAACAAATAAGGAAAATTGCTCTGAATGTAAGCAAAAAAAAAAGTTATTGTCAATTTTAAAAGTACTCTGTTTCTCTCTCTTTCTCTCACAAACATGGTCCACACGGCTCTTCTGAGTGTAGAAATACATTAAAATTCTCTAGACAAGCATAATTGGTGTGTCTGAAATATTGCAAATAACAGTAATTATCAGATATTACTTGTTCCGTGAAAACAGCCGCCGTGTCATTTTCTATTTTGATTGCCGTGGTCAGATGTCTGCAAAAAGTTCCCCCCACTCAATTTACAATGCAACATTAGAATATCTTTGTTTCGGAAATGTATTTATTGTGCAGCTGAACTCTTTCACGTTGTAATGGGAAAAGTGTTAAATTGTTTTTTTGAGAAAGAATGACAAAAACAAGTACCACAAAAGTCAGTGGCCTTTTGTTAGGGATTTGATGATCGTTCGCCCTTTAAGGTTCTCTGATATTTGGAAGTGTTTACGGTCTAATTACCGTCTGTGTTGAGCTCAGCTCCACTCTAGAGCTCCCAGCTGTGAAAAAGCTCAAGGAAAAACGAAGGAAGAAATTAATGGAGAGAAAGGAAAGGATGAATGCGTTTTGACAGTTGGAATGTCTATAGTTCCGCAGGTCATGTGGACATTCTGTCCCTTGAAAGTGATCCAGAGGCTTTAGGCTTTGACAAGAGACCAGGAAGTATCATGTACACACACGCACACACACACACACACACACACACACACACACACCTACACACACACACGCACGCACACGCACACACACACACACACACAAACATCCTGTGTGCAACAGCTTGACTGAATGCATGGGTGGGAGGGGCAGCAATGTACCCTTGTGCAAAAAGGAACCCCTTTGCCAAGGACACTGGCTGGTGCATGAAGAAACTCCTGCTGTGTCATGTTGCTGACGGCCTGTTTCAGAGAGAAAATGGCTGTTTTTGACAAGGGCAGGCATTAACCTTTGCCCTTGTCTTCATAATTAAACATTTTGAATCTTCTCCATAAAGTTGTATAGAAACAAAATAACCTTAAACTGAATCTGGCCAATCAAACACAGAACATATGTGCAGGGAGATTTTAAATGAACAGTGGGATCCAAAATCTGATTTATTTAAATTTTTTGCATTTTGCATTTTGCTAATTTATTAACTTAACTTAAATGACATAATCATAATATATACATAATATGACATCCACAGATTTCCACGTCAATTCTAAATGCATTGCATGAAAACATCCATGCATGCAAGAACACAAGATAGAGTTTTGCATTAGCGTGGCCTAACTGCAAATCTGCATTGCTGACATTTGCAAGCAATTTGAAGTGCACTGCAATGGTTGTCAAGGGATTAATCTCGTATCACGCTGTGGTGCAGAAAAAAGGCCCCTTCCAAGAATTAAACACAATTCACCAATCAAGTTCTTCTTATTCTCCACCGCATACAAGCATAAATAATATCGCTGCGGTCCAGATTCGCTAATTTACTAGCTTAAGCATCTCTAAATGTTATTAGGGGAGCTGAGGAGCTCTGCAGACCTCCTTCCGGCTGCGATTTGTTATCCGGCTGTGCAGTGTGTGTGTGTGTGTGTGTGTCATACCTGACATCATCTTCAGGCATACACTGTGTCCTTTATTCTCCAACACACAATTGCTTGTCTCTCTGTTTCTCTCTCTTTCTGATGTTTGCTGAAACATCTCTTTTAAACATTCACTTGCATTTGTGTAAATTTGTGTGAACAGCTAACTATATTCATCTAATGTTTGTTTGTGACAGACAATAGTATCATTGTTTGTGGTGTTTAATAGTTTAGCTTAGGATGGTAGATGTGATCAGTAACATGGTTTTTGGTGCAAAACTGGTCATTAATTGATCCAAGCTGGTTATTGGCTAGTTGAAAAGTCAGCATATCTAGATAAACATTTGTGAGAATGTGAGAACATTTAAATAAATGTTTGTGCTTTTTCTAATATGTACATTTTTGAATATAAAGAGATCTCATTTTGATTTGTTTCCTGTAGGATCTGTTCAGTGTGTGCAGACTGTCTACATGTCTAGCGTATGTTTATCAAAGTGCAACAGGGTGCATCCCCTCAATGAAGAACCTGCTATTATTCTGACAGGTCTGATTGGAGGCCATACTGGCAGGCTCGGTTCTCTAGCAGGTTAGCAGTAGAGAGCTTAGCTTCACCTGCCAGCCTGCGTTAAAGAGGTGAAGCCTTTTCCACTGACTGGCTTAGTGTCACAGTGCATGTGTGTGTTTGCTGGAGCCCTGTGGGGTTTCCCAATACCACCCCTTCCTGCGTGAGGGGGGTGGAGCTGGTTGTCACGGGTTTTTAGAGACCCTTGCTGCCCCTGGAGTGAGAGACGCACTGGAGTTTGGGTGGAGGAATGGGTGGAGCTTATTTTGACTGGATTGCATACAAATGTTCTAACTGAGCCTGTGGGCTTTCAGAAATCTGTTCTGATGATGTTAATAATGTAAATCAAGCACCAATATTATTATTATTGTTCATACTTAATGTTGGTTAATGGTCAACCCAAAAAAACAGTCCATAGATCTTCCTGTGGTATTCTGTGGTCAGTTCTAATGCATGTTATGTTAGGCCTCATGCTGGAAAAATGTTGTGGAAAAAAAAGTTAAAAAAAAAAGGAAGTGTACAAGGTCAGGTAGCATAGTTGATGTCAAATTTAATATAATGTTCAAAAAGATACATACAACAGTCTGTTCTGGTTTCTGCAGGCCGCGCACTGTGATGATGTCATCATCTGGCACCAGCTGTTTAATCAAACTGCTCTTGTTATCATCTTTCGTCATGACTTCTGGAAGTTCTGGACAAGCTCTATTTATGAGAAGGCAAATGAGTGGTGAATTATTCAGTATTGAGACATTAAGTTAAGATTCTTGCAGTATTAGATCATTTTGAGTCGTTGTTTCTTCATTCATCTCAAGCTCATCTGCATCGTGTTAATACGGTGATTTTGTGTCCTCAAAATAGGATTCAAGTTTCGATAGTTAGATAAAAGGCGTTATTTGAGCGTTTTCCCCTAATGGGCAAAATCACACACAGGTGACAGGTGAAAAGTGAGTTTGACACCCGTTCACACATGCACGTGCACAAACAAAGCGCATTGGTGCGTCTCGCGCCCACGCAGACCTGGTTTATCCCGTCGCCAAGTCGCAGGGTGCCGGCGGGGTTGGAGGTGACAGCGCGGCATCAATATCACGCGCCGCCGACGCGTCCCTGCTCTCTCTGGCAGGGTGCACCTCGCCAACCTCTCTCTCTCTCTCATACACACTCACTTTCACTTCTATCACCTTCAGCGCTGAGCGCTCACCATCTGCAGCGCTCCTAACACCCAGCCACTGCCAAAGCACAGGCCCCCGCACGGCCTTGTCACACACACACACAACATACGTGCGGTATACACTTACTAACTGTCACTTCCTCACACACAAATACAGCAGAGGAGATGAAGGCTTATTCCCTACTAGCCTCAGACACGCCCACGGACCACCCGCACCCCATTTAATGACCGCCCGGCGCATCTTGGACACTAGAATGTCTGAAATCTCCAGTTCTGATTGGCTATTTTTAGTTTAGTTTATCTGCAAGTAAAAATGCAAGGTAATTATTTTTGTGCGTTAACTAAACGCTGCTTTTCATTTTTAATGTCTATAGACTAAAGCACCATTGAATCCCATTTCTGTTGCAGCGTATTATTGTACTGTAATCTATTTCAGATAATCGCACCCCTAAATATAGCTGTGGCTATGTCATTCAGGTCACTTCCTGTCTAAGTGGACAGAATAAACTAAAGGCAGACATTTTACTTCCTAGTGAAGTACACTGAGAGACAGAGCACATAACAGACAATGAGATTCCTGCAGTGAGAGTGAGAGCGGATGTATGACCATAGCAGAATTTTTCAGTTACTACCCCAAAAAAAACCTTCCACAGTTTTATTTAATTATCTCTCAGTAATCGAGGTCCCAGGTGATCGTTCCCAAGAGAAAAGAGTCGGGGCTTGATAATATTACACACTGAATTACACTCTGAGTGCGATATTACGGTGAGAAATTTCACGTCTTCCAGGCTAAACGTCTTGTTGTGGAGTGTCTTAATTCATTTACCGCTGTTTGCTGCCTCGGTGCCCCTGAGCAGAGGTGAATTAATGGTGGTCATTTCCCGCCCTCTTCGTTCCATTAAACGGACGCGGCGCTCGCAGGCACCGACAGAAGAAAAAAACTCGATTTCCCCCAGAACTGCGAGGCTTTAAAGTGAGGCGCCTATGAAATCTGTAGCGGAGTTTAATGACTTATAATGAGATTCATAAAACATGGCTGAACGTGCTAGAAAAAGGCGGGAGAAGAAAAAAACGGTACCGGAACGCGTTGACAGCAAGCAGGCTTGACATTTGGCCTTGCGTAATTAGGAATGTGCCAGCCTACATTCCCTCTAAATCTGGGCTCTAAATCATTATTCTCCATGGTGTTGACTTTGTCATGTTTCTGCGCTTAAGCTTTACCATTTCTGTAAATATTGTAGCCAAAATTACATTACAGTTTTTTCTACCCCTTAATTGCTTGCCCTCCAAACACAATCTGCTTTGGCAGTACATAAGATGGTATAGGAGTTAACGGAGGCTGGGAGCTGGCATGCAAGCTGTGTGCGCTCAGAAGAGGCCGTTAAGCAGAGAAGACGAGGACTTGAGAAAGCTGGAGACAGCTGATCACACATGCTAGCTGTAGAGCAGCAGGCAGATGCCATTAGAACATGGCTGTCTGTCAGCAAAACTGGCAGTACACAGCGGAGGGAGGAAACAGCTAAAGTTTTGAGGGATGGATGGATGGAGATGTAGAAGGTGTGTGACAGGAAGAGCAGAGTAAAGACTGAAGGACAGAAGTATAAAATGAATGCACAGGAAAAAGGATGATGTAAATAGAGGGAAATGAACAGGAAAAATAAAACACTTGCAAAATCAAAAAGACTATAGAAAATTACTTTTTCTCGATTGATTTAACATATAAACAAAACAGCTCCCAAAACAATTAACCCAGCCATCAAAACCGAAACTCGTAATTTTCTGAAACAGTTCAATTTAGCTTTATAATGAAGTACTGCATATTTTCACATAACAGGTTTTTGATGTCTGTTTGAATTACTTTGTTTTGAGATCATTGTACGGTAGACGGTAGTCTAGAAAAATAAGCTGAGGAAAAAAATGAGAGGAAACTAAAGTAAAGAGTGCAAAAAATAAATTAGGCTTGAGCAAATTATTATAAAAATTAATAAAGTCTTGCATAAACAAAAATGAAAAAATTGCAGACATATTAAGATAATGACAAAAAAAACTGAGATAAAGGAGTTTCCAAACTCTCCATCTTCTTTTTCTTTCTCCACACACTTTCTCAAACTTTTCCTAAGCAACTTTTTTGCAAAGGATGAGAAAGATCTGAGATTGTTTTTGGGACGGGAGTTCTTCCGTAGCTTTCGGAAAAGGCTCTCAACGTCCCGCTAAGCCGCTAGCTGCTGGCGCTAATCCCTTCAGCCAGTGGGGAGCGATGACACTCCGTAAATACCAATAACAAATAGCAAATCGCCGCTTTATCTGTATGATGGGAGCCGAGTTAATCTGCAGACCGTTCTTGACACTCAATTAAAAGTGAAAAATGTGTCCCTCTCTGAGTTTCTGAGGATTCAAGGATGGACCGTCTGAGCCCAACACCAGCCGCCCTCGTCACGATCGCTGCCTTCAAGAGCGTTTGGCTGATTTGTTTAGTTTAATGCTGCAGACTTAGATAAAAAAAATAAAATTAATGAAGGACTTTTTCAACAGGCAAATTCTTTATGCTGAAGCAATAACTGGGCTATGGGGAGTTAAACGCAGTATTACTGACTCTAACCATGTCTTATAATTGTCAATAATGTGGCACCTTTGATAGAGTTTCATTTGTAACTGGCTTTTGTACTAAAATTTAAACAGTAAATCAATTTATTTTACCAGAATCATTAAACAGTTGTTTTATTAAGTAATTACAGTTACTTGACTCACAGTGTTACTCCAAAAATGTATAAACTTAGAAACAAATCAGGTGTGAATATGTAGTTTGAGTATAAAGCTACATTTGTGAAGCCAATATTTTGAGTTAAAGTCTCCATTTGGTTGCTTGTTTATTGTAAATGCTGTCAAAAAGAAACAATTGAGATCTTATTTGCTATGTTTGCTTTTCCTAAGAGTCTATTTGACAATTTTAACAGCATCTTCTCCATTTATTTATTGGTATAATTAGTCCTAGAGGAAAAATTCAAAGCTTGAGTTAAGATTCATTCATGATTCCCTCCTGTGAGGAAAACCTGTTTACAATTATCACTCTCATAGACTTACAGGAACATGTGAAAATTTCACATGAAGCCTGAAGCTTTAAAACTGCAGAATTGCTTTTTGACAAAACTGAAGAGTCACTCTTTCCTATTTTGAAATTGCAGGATGAAATCAGAGGGGAATATCGGCCATATTGCATATTCGTCTAAACAGGATGTAGCAGATACTGTCACACAACAGACTCAGGTAAGCAGTTTGCCTGCCAATTCAGTCTTAATAGTTAATGGTAAACAAACTTGGCTGTTCTCAAAGGGGGGACTTCACATCCCCTCAGAATGAAGCTGTGAGGAAAGAGATGGGAGGAGGAAGAATTGTTGAGCATGTGCAGAGAGATGAGACGTTTATAGAATTGATTGACAGCTTCTTCTTGAACCAACATTTATAGTTATATGTGTTTCTGTGTGTGTATATACTCAAGACCATAATGAGTTATTTACACACATTTATATAGCACAAATGCTTTAAATATCCTTGTCTCCTTTTGTATCTGGTAGCTTTTGCTCACAAAGTTTGTTTTTTACATTGTTTATCATCTGTTGTGTTTTCAATCCCACACATATCCTTATGATAATAAAAAAATTATATTATTTTTCTATAATTCATGTATGAATCTGTGGTATTATATGGCATATCATACTTTGATATGTGTACCATGATAAGAATAATATATTTACCATGGTATTTACAAAGTACTATATATGTCAACTATAACAGTGTTACCGGGTACAAATTGTGGTAAACTTGCTGGTGTTTTGTGTAGGTAAAATGCAAATACTGTTTTTATCATTTTTATTTTACCATCAATATTACTGACATTGTCCAGGTTATAAAAAAATTACATGAAATGTTTTTGTGATGTGCAACCATTATAATAATCACATTTTGGAAACTGGTGTTCTGACCAGACAGTCAATGCAAAACAATGCTTAGCAATAGTTGTTCGAAGAATGTGAAATGCATTTCCAAATATTTGGTCATTTTTTTACTTGGCCATTGTTGTGTTCTGCCTCAGCTGGGACTCAATTCTTTTTAAAATGCTTTTTAAATGTCACTTTCACAATTGGAAACGTGTTATGCGCTGGTCTGTGTCAGAGGAAGGCTTGTGTAAGAATCGGGAATGTGTGAAAGCATCCGTATCGTTTGGTGTGTGTGACATTCATAAATGTTTTTTTTTGTAGTTCACAGAGGCCCCAAAAAGTATTTGGACACTTTAACCAAACTTAAAAATGTGTAAATGTCATTGCATTTGGTAATGCACCTGTGTGAACATAAGGACTTAAATAACATTAAAGCCAGCTGGTTAAAAGTAAATAGTTAGTTGGTCTGGGAGCCACTTCTAGTTCTTTAGTAGTGTTTTTATTGCACATGCTACTTGGTTCGATATGTCATTATAAAAGACAATGTTAGTAGTCTATTTATTGAGCAAATATATTCTAGTTTATTGTATGTGCCTTCTGATATCATTATAGACCACTTCTGATTGGTTAGGCAGGTCACATGACACTGATACGGCGGACGCTTTCTCATGAACCCGTTAATCTGGAAGCGATGGGCCAACAGCTCACAATGTTTTATCCAGACCTCTGTGAGGGATCGGCGGGGCCCTGACCCGTCTGTGACATGTGGGCGGTGGTGGGGGGTAAACAGTATGGCGTCGCTTTAGCGAGTCTGTTAGCATGCGTGAGCAGCAGGGCTGCGCAGAGCCAAAACGGCTCTCTGTTTCCCTGCACTTACAGAGGAAATACACTGGGCTTTGTTTATGCTTGAGGGGCCTTCACTGTTCAAAAATGTGAGAAAGAGAACATGGGGGAGGGAAGAGAGAGTAAGAATTCAACTTATCTTCCACTTTCCATGACGATTTAAAGGTTTTTGGGCATTTGAAATAAAAAAGACGACACCTCAATCCTAGCAGATGGTTGTTAAGAAGCAGTGTGTTCTTCAAAACAATCTGTAATTCCCCCCATTTAAAGATGTTCTCTGGTCACCCACTCTGCCCTCAGGACTGTATCTGCCCTTACATTATTAAATTCACACTGCATAGAGAACAGCCTGCCGTTGCCGGGCCGATAGTAATGTTTTGACACCGGCACTGTGCCGCCCTCTCACCAAACTGGAGCGCGCCAGTTTACCTTCCAAAAACACAACGGCATCTATTTATTTATTTTTTTATTTATCCTGCAAAATGGATTTTTTTGTCTCTCTCCCTTAAACCCTCCATTCTTCTCCCCCAAAGAGGTGCCTCTGTTCGCTGTAGATAAATAGAAATTCCAAACTCCAACGCTTCATTTGTCATGGTAGGAAATCCAAGAGTGAAATCTCAAAATAGCTCCAGCGATGTTAATGTGCGGCGCCTGAGGCCTGATAACATGTAGGAGGTTTTTAGTGATTTTTGCTCCTTGCATATTTTGTTCTGGGCCTTTTTTTAAGAAAGAGAAGAAAAAACAAGATCTGCACTTTCCGCCGCAAATATTGCAAAATGATATTTCTTTTTTCACCACAGTGGCTGAGCCCATTATTTAGCGATGACATTACAGTTTTAATTGAATTGAATGCAATTTACTCTTTAAGAAAACTTTTAATTAAACACCATATGGACAGATCACTGGGAGAAGTGGCCTCCGTAAAGTTCCCTGAGGGAAATTTGTGGTATAATTAGGAATATGAACTGTAATGACACTTGGAGATTTAATGAAACTCGCAATGCAAATAGGCCTCTGCAGAACCAGCGTTCATCTGACAGAATGACTGAAGTTTGGGGGATGCGTCTGGGAAACCAGGACTCCCCAGGGTCCACTTCATGGAAAATATGAGTATTTTGTGGGGGTGGGGACTCGCAGGGCTGGCCACATGAGGGCTTGCGTGACCTTACCAAGACTAATGGCATAACCTAGACCACTGCAACAGTTTGAACGATTTGCAACATGTTCCAGACTTCCTGTTTGGAAACGTCAAGTTACATCCTAAATTAAAATTGAAAAGATGTTTAAAATTGTCTTTGAAAAGATGTTTAAAATAGAACTGTGGCAGTTTATTAAGCAGTCACCTGTAATGATGTTAGTGTAAATGACAGGTGAGGGCATTTTTTACTCTGTATAGCAGATATCTGTACCACAGGAAAATGTTTAAAGTCCATTAAAACTTAATATTGTTGGTTTTACGGAACTTGTTGCTTAATTCCTCTTTTTACTGAAAAGGCAACAAAGGCCAATTTCATCACAATAAAGTTGGTTTAAGGACCTAATATTTATGTACTGTATGTATAAATCATATACAAAAGTATATATATTAACTATATATCAAAGATTTGGATGCAGCCATTTTCAATAAATAAATGCAAACAGTAAATATATAGATAATAATAATGATAGTTAAAGTTTTGTATTGTATGTAAAGACATACATGGGCACAATTTATATGGGTCTACAAAATTAATTTCCGGACCAATTTTTGGTTTTAAAATGAAATGTCATCCTTAAACAGACTTAAATATCATTTATAAATAAACATTTATTTGAAAACTTTTACTGGTATTTTATCTAGTTGGCAACAACAATTGTATTTAATGAACAAATTCAAATTGTACTTAAAATAACAAAAATACACAATATATTCTATTTTACAGTTGTGTGTCTTTACCATCAGTAACAATGAATATTTATCTTCTTTTTATAAAACATCCGATTTAAGAACTTTCATGTTGCACAGCAAATTACTCATTTTTTCCTAAGTTAAAATATTTGCACTTGGACAGACAAAAAATAAATAACAGCAGAACACAAACATCTGCCTCTTTGTCGGCGCTGAGGCCTTAGCGAGTTTGTTTACCCTGCAGTCCCGCCGAATCTCGCGCAGGTCACGGGGTTAGAGAGGACATCGCCTAATTACCAATAAAAGCTGAGGTAAAACGTCTTCTGTCGCACGGATTCAAAGTCCGGTGTGAAAGCAGCGAGGAAAAATAAATAGCCAGGCGAAGATGTTAAAAGCCTGCTGCACAAAAGAATTTGCAGCAGGTGAAAGCCAGAGAGACAGTAAATATGAGAGCGGAGATGACAAGAAACAAAGACGAGGAAAAGAAAGGGAAAAAACTGTAGGTGCTGTAGAAAAGACAGGAAACGCGATGTTTGCGGCAAAACAAACTCATTTACAGAAAACCTGAGACTTGAAAACAATCTTCAGCCATCTTTTCTTTTCTCTGTAGCCTTGTTATGAGGCTGGCATTATAAGGTCCTCTTTTGTTTTTCTCAAGGACATATTAATTATTTTAGATTAGCCTGATTTTCAAGCGTAGAATAAAGCTCATCTTTGTGCTGCGTAAGAACGTTTTATGTTTATGCTGCATCTAAAGGCTATAGAGACTTTTTAAAGAGCTTTTAAAAGTTTTGAAGAACGTTGTTCTGATGTTTTGATGTAGGTTTTTCTACAGTAACTGCACTTTTTAAACCGTACAGTGGCTCAGACTGTACTTATATGCATGTAGACATGGTTGAATTTTCTGAATTATTGAATCCGCACTAGCCGCTTCCGAGACTAAACAGACCTGGACCGGGTTTTGCGATTTAAAATGTGATAAAGTGGCTCTGATTTGTTTACCCGTCCTTCTTACCCTGTGTGCACACTGACGTCCATTTAAATCCGAGCTCTGAAAAAACTGTTTCAGACAGGCTAACACTAGAGTAGGTGATATCATTTTCCCCACAAACCTCTAAAGAGACCTTTATGTTTGCCTATGAATACAAAGAAAGGGCACATATACACACAGGCCCCCTAAAATAACTTCACATTCCACGTTTAATTGAGAACAAAATCCTTCAAACAGAGTCGGTCCAAAGTAAACTATTCAAAATCCCAATTCACAAATTTAGCCAATCAGGTGAGAAGTTTAGTCTCCCTGGCGATAGCGGCTCCGCCCTCTGGTGTGGGGCACAGATGAACTATTGTCCCACTGACTGGTAAAGCACACAAGTGCTACTGTGACACCTCAGCCAGGTTCACCTACAGAGAATAAACACACTGATCTAATGATAGAACTGTTTCTCTCTACTGGAAATATAACAGAATTCTGCATTTATATTGTACAACACAGAGTGAGAAAAATTAAAACAAACTCCTTTATATGTGGCCTTATGAACAAAATCTCTGGATATTTAGTACATAAGATTTTTGATAACAGTAGGAAAACATTCTTGCTTGTACAAAAATGTTGCATGAAGATAAAGACATCTGAAGCAATAAATATTATTTCCTGCTGTAAATTTTACAACATTTAATATCAAATTATTTCATTTTGTGAAATATAGACTTTAAATGTGCTCATAAGTTTCCCATAATTTAGAAAATCTAAATATCATATTAAATATATTATTGAAACCTAACAAATATCAGGAATATGGACATTTTTATTCAGCATTAAATTCTAGGTTGAAACATATATAAATGTATAAGGAAATTAAATATTTTATATTTATTCTCATATTGAAGGATTATAATACTAATATAATAAATACTAATATTCCTGTATGTGAGTATCTCTGTGTTTAACATAAGGTCATAAGCACTGCTTATATATTGTTGTTTTAGATGGAGAAGCATGTTGAACTGAAAGAGATTGTCAGCATATTTAAAACGCAGTTTCTATTAAATGCTCTATTAGGAATTATAAAGAATAACTCAATGCAATTTTACTGTCATACAAAAATGTAGCATAACTAATAAGACACGGGGTGTTTCATGTCTTGCCGATACAGTGGCTGTAAGTCAAACACCCAGTAACTGAACTAGAGGCAATAGACAGAGCGATGCTGCCATCTGTTGGTCAGTTTGTGTGGTGCATCCGCTGTATTAACAGACAGGCAAAGAACACAACCAAAGCTTTATATGGGAGGTCTGTACATCACGACTGACATTTACTGACCTCTTACCCCAAAGATAATATCATCTGAAACCAACTATAGATTAACCATGTGATTCCTAGTGTACAGTTAGTTAATATAAACAAGTGTGTACGAAAGGTCACTGTGGTGTTTGTTTCAGTTTTGTGGTGCAGTTATTTAAAACCCAGGTAAACCACACTGTGGGGACCACAAACCCACACATTAAATATTGTTTTAAAAATGTAAAATAAAAAGGTGTTTTGTTCATTTAAAATGGCAAACGTTTTCTGTGAGGGTTTGGGGATAAGATTAGGGAATAGAATATACAGTATGTACAGTATAAAAGTGTGTGTGTGTGTGTGTGTGTGTGTGTGTGTATGCAGGCAATAACAGAATAGAATAACAGTTTGTTTTAATTGTTTTTCCAGTCTGTCTGATACCATCACATACGCTGAAATAATACAGAATAGGCCAAGTGAATTGATCATATTGTGACCATAATAGCTTTGGAAATTGAGGATTATGGATCAACTAAACTGTTAATCAGGATAATAATTCTAGCAACAAAGACTCACACAGTTATTTTGTGTGGACCACACAAGCAGCCTCCCATTGTTGCCGGCGCTTAACCAAACAGCGACATTGTTAGACTCAAAGCTTGGTGTGATAATGGAGTTCGCTCAGTCATTTTTTGCCCAGACAGCAGGACTGTAAGAATCCTATCAGAGTCGGGATTTGTTCTGTGAAAAGCAACGACAGCGGCGTCGGATTAGTTTTGAAGCCCGTTCGTAACAGTTAAGTGCCGAGCGACGCTCTGATACAAAGCCTGTTTGATCCTCAGGGATTGTGTGAGGTAAAGCGTTTGAGGCTGTCAACCTCTTTGTCATGATAGCACATGTTTTTCTCTGTCTTCTTGGCCTGTTCGTTCTATTGTTATTATCCGGCAGCTGTTTGCATTGTCACTGCTGTTAATCTGATGGAATATCTTTAGCCGAACAGCTGTTCATATTGTGCTGCGGCTGTTAATCTGATCGGCCATCTTTAGCTCCTCAATTTGAGGCTTTGATCCGGGTCATTACACTCTCTGCTGTTTGTGTTCTTTGTTGTAAATCTGAGCTGAAATTGTTTCACATCTGTAAACAAATAGTCCACCGGCCTGCTGTTGCCAGATGTTTCTCAGTGGTAATCTTTGACTGCACAATGGCTTTTATAGTTTAAATGCCATTTTTTTTCAATAATCGGGCTACTAGAATGGGTAATGTTAACTAATAATATCTCAGAATAAACATAAATGTACCTGAATAGTTAATAATTAAAGAAGTATCTTTTTGGGGGCAGTTGTGGCCTACTGGTTAAAGAGTTGGACCAGTATGGTGCTGATTCGATTACCACCGCTGGCAGAAAACATCTAAGGTGACCTGAAACGAGGCTCCTGATTGGACAGAAATCTGTGCAGTGCAGGATGAGCCATCAGTGTTTTTAGGTGTGTTGTTCCAAAAAAAAATAAACAGGTATATTTTTCTCTCATTTTAAATGCAACCCATGATGGTTTATATGCTAGTGCAACACAATGACCCAAAAGGTTTTGTATTTAACATTATATTAGCATTGCAAGGTATTCCTGTAACATTGTGAAGAAACACACATTAGTCCCGACAGGCCCAAATCTAAATATCCCCCCCTTTAAAGAGGCATTAAACAGATAAAAATAGACTGAAGACGTCTTTCGTGATAAACGAGGTGAGACTTGCACTAATTACTGTTTCATCCGCTTGTAATTGGGTTGGCGGGTCTAATCGAGATGAATGAACGCTCTGACCCGCCGCACATTGTTTGCGGCTCGCGTCTCTATTCCTCAAACCGTATTATCACGACCCTGTCTCTACGGGACACGCTGTATATAACTGCGCATCGCGTTATTACACCAACGCGACGCGTTTAAAGAAACGCTCCGAATGAGCCTTTAGCTGCGTTTAAGATTTACGGGTCATTTGGTTCATCCATCACCTGTGTGTGCTGCATCTTGCGTTTAATGGTGCATGTGATGTAAAATATAACACTGAGTTAGTTTATAACAGTTGTATCAAATGCACAAATATTCTAAGGTTTTTTCATCCTATTATTGTGTGTATGAGGCAAACGTAGGCCTCAGGACGCTTGTACCATCAATGTGTTTTGTTTATATCACACACTTGTAATTTATTTCAGACAAGTGTTTGTAATTTGACCTTTGTAAAATGGAAATAAGTTGAGGCGTGAACAGCAGATATTGAATTTGGTAATGAATGTGTAGCTGCTGGAGGGACTGAAACTAATTCAATTACAGCAGAACTGAAGCACTGTTGTAATTATTTCTTTCTGAAACACTGTAGCATAAAATACAGGCTGATTTTTTCATCAACTGTGAAGGAAAATGTGGCACGATCCATTATTCAATGCAGGACTTAAAAATAAAGAACGTAAAAATAGATGCGGACAAAACAAAAACAACATAAGGTTTTTCTGTATAACTTCAGGTTTGGAGCTTTTTGTGTGCAAACTGTATCTAAAATGTTCAATGGTACTGTTAAAAAATAAAGGTCAAGACACGAAAATGGGATAATTAAATATGTAGAACTTTATTTCTATTCAAATGATTTTGAAATAGGATCTAACACTTTTGAAATTCACCCTCAAATTTTACAAGCTATGGAAAATAAAAATCTTAGTAATTTCATAACATAGTTTGAGCAAAGATTTCTTTTACAGTTTGTTTACAGTTGTACATGCGTAGCTACACTCAGACTGCCAAAAAACATTTGCATGAGGCAGTTCTGTACAAAGTTAACCCGAATTTTCACCCCAAGCACTTTATAGGCTGAAAGTGTGGAACCATCCATCGCTTTCTGATGTGAGTAAACGCTAAAGAGTGCAAAGAATTCAGTTAATCTCAATAACAACTAACTGCAAAAGTGAGAGATTTTATATAATCATATTTTCTGGGCATATACATTTTGTACAAAGAAAAATAAAAATGCAGCATTCAACATGGTCCATGACAGTTCGAAAAATGTTATCAAGGTGTTAAGTTGACAGTTACAAAAGAACTGGCATAGAAAAAGAAGCATTTTTTTAAAATACAATAAACACCCAGATTTCACAGTTTCTAATATTTACAGTATTGTACGTGGTTGTTTGTAATATAGGCAAACTGACACTGGAAAATGAGGTAAATGAGGACAGCGAGGTGGTGCAAAGGCAAGCACTAAAATCTGAGAGCTGACGTTTGCATTGAAAACACCTTGGTCGCACTTTATATTACTTATCATATTTCCATGCTTTAAATAAGTACTGAATAACAATATTAAAGAGCTACATGTGATTACTGCTAAATTACTACATTAAGAAGTTTACATAATTAATAAAGTGATTTATTACAGTGACCTGTAATATCCATATAAAAGGGACAAATAGTTTTAGTTAATGCCAAACTTAACTAGTTTTAGTTAGTGATGCCAAAATACAGCCTCTAGGGTTCTAGGTTTAAGCAAACAGAGGCCAATTTAAAATATAAGTGAGGACCAATTTTGTTCTCAGTTTGTGCGAAGGAGGTGCAGCTATGCTAACCTAAGTTCTGAACGAGAACGATAGCTTAGTGCGACTAGCACGCAACATTGTTAAGGCCTTCCTGGAATACATCCGTCAACGACAACCTCCCAGACAAACACGCAGCACGCTAGTGCTCTTAAATAAGTATAAAAAACGACTTTCGAACAGTAAATGTCACCACGCTATTTTCTAGGTGGAAAAATACACTGTGCAACATATACAGGCCAGAAATATCAGCACTTTGGTGTGGACATCAGACTAGTTTTGGCTCAAGCAGCAACCGCGGCTGCTTCGCCCTTCTCCCTGCACCACGCTGAGAAAACGATGAGAAAAGTTATGAATTCACAGTGACAACATGAGGGAAGAATGTTTGTCCAGAAACAGAGACTACGCTTCTATTGGTCCCTGAACGCCATCTTACCTGAAGCTCAATAGTTATTTTAAACCGCAGAGCTTCAGCGACCATCCATACAGTACACAGATATCTCCCATTAAACGTTGCATGTAAACGAGTAGAAGTGACATTTAGGGTGATATTCAGTTGTTACAAACAACCCCAGAGGCCCTTTTTCTCTGAATGCTAATATTTGCTGTTGTTGGAGACTCTCTGGTCTCTTAAGGGTTGTAAAGTGGTATCTTGGGGGCATCATTACACAAGACTCTCCAGGGCTTTTCACATACATGGGCAATTCAAGGCTCCAGAGTAAACCAGGGATATGTGCTTGGTGATGGTTTCCAGTTGTTTGCTGGCTTCTTCCTCAATTGGCAATACTACTCAACCCGAAATATTGCTACAACAAGGGCATAAAGGACGACCCTCTCCTGACCTGCAGGTACATGCGAGGAGGAGGGCTTAGGGTTTTCTACAATGCTAAATTTGATGAGTTGTTGAGTTCAGAGAGTTGAGGCGAATCTAAAATGATGTGTTCAGACAAGTGCGTGCAGTTTCAGTCTACAAAACTGAAGAGCTTTCCAGCTGGTACTGGTGTCCACCAGGCGGCGCTCTTCTCTAGAGAGTAACGCAAGCTGCAGCCGGGGAGATTATTCTGGGATGTTCAGGGATGTGACTTCCGGTTTCATCTTGAAGTACTGGCTGAAACGTAGAACTGCGTATCTGTGGAACAAACGTGATGAAAGTGTGAGATTGCATCTGTTATAAAGGTGTGGCGGTTAAAAATTAAGGTTTAAAATCAGGACTCACCCCAGGAAATCAAAGTCGATGGTGGAGTACTGAGCCTGGATTAGTGCCCAGAGTCCCCAGAAGAAATGAGATGCCTGGGGGAAAAAAAAGGTGTTTATAAAAATGAAGCACAGCCCAAATTACTGTAATGAAAACAAGTAGTTGATTATAATTATTATTATTATTGCAAAGTGTTAAGCCAAACACAGACATTTGTGTTTTATTGGCACAAATTAAATATAGTGCAGATAAACATAACACACATAATACAAACACGCATATATATATATATATTCACAAGTGTGTGTGTGTGTGTGTGTGTGTGTGTGTGTGTGTGTGT
>JBAJNP010009450.1:0-18143 GCA_036877545.1 Yasuhikotakia modesta
TCGGAGATGTTAGCCATATAGCCGGTAGCGTTTTGATTAGGGGTAGAAAGCCGGTAGCGTGTGTTTGACTATCTAATAAATCTAATCAAATCTAATCAGATGATAGCAGAGATAAAAGAAAATAGTGTAGCAGAAATGAAATAAGCTTAATTTAGTAGATTATAATAGAGTTGGCACAGTTTTTCAACGGAGCTCTAACTCAGGAATAACATGAGGATGAGTAAATCGTGGGAAAAATTTTAATTTATATGAAAGTATAAGCTAGGTAGACTATACAGGAATGCTTTAAGGTTTTTAATACAGACTTGTTCCCTCCTCCCACCATCTTCTCACTTCCTTATCATTTTTATTGGCTGAGGACAAAAGGGGTTGCCACCCAATGTTCTGAACACCTCAAAACATTATAAAATGGAAAATACAGGGAAATGACAGTGTTTCTATAAACCAAAAAAGGTACAATTAAAGAAAAATTACAGGCAATTTTAGTGGACCAATTTAATGAAGTAAATTCTGTTTTTTGGAAAATTTTGCATCATAAGCTCTAATATAATGTTTAGGGAACATTCTTGAAACCTTATTAATATTTGGTATATATGATGTAATGTTCAGAGAACCTTTGTAGGAACATTGTGCTCCTGATGTTTATTTGCCCTTGATGAACATTCTCATACTGTTCAAAGGAAACATTCCTAGAACATGTTTGTTGATTACAAGTGTGTGTATGAATGTGTCTAGAAGTTGCATTTGTGTGGGGGGCTGCTATAGCCCTGCTTGGAGAAGAGTTTGCTTGACAAAACCGCACACATTACCTGCATTGTCTCCAAGCTAGGCTGTGTTAACGTTTAGAGTTGAGTGAAAAAGCTGGGGCGGGGGTGGGTGACGAGGTTTCTCTCCTATCATTAGCACACAGGAATGGACTGGTTTGTCTTTGTCTAGTCCATTCCCCTGCAGGCAGTAGTAGAAATATAGCTTTCCCTTCAAAGAATCAGTCTATGCCCTGCTGCTGACGGATGATTTATCCTCTGGGTTTTTGCAGCACTGCACTCCTTAGATGACTTCCAAGTGCAAATGAAATGTACATTTTAAATGTACATCTGTATGTTTCGTTTTAGGAGCTTTTGATTAAAACAGGGACTAACAAGTTATCAATGAAGTGAAATCAGTGCCAGACAGCATCAGTGCCAGAAATCAACATTAAACAAAATATGAAGTATTAAAAAGTTATCAAATTACCATAAATAATCAAATCATTCAGCTTTAATTTGTACTACTTATTTTTTTAATTGAATATTTTTATAAATTAGGCCAATTTAAACTTTCATTAAATTTAACAGGACTATCTTTGCTATTAACTATAAAATCTTGACTGAAAGTGTAAATCACCATTTTCAGGCAAGAGAATTAAAGAAATCCATTAAAAAAAGGTGTTTTAGGGCCAGTGTTGCCACTTTAGACTGTTTTCCAGTGTTTTTTTTCATTTTGCCAAACCACATTAGTGTCTGTGTGTGTCTGAATGCCTATGTGTGTCGTGACTTTGTCTCAAACTGTGTGTTTGAACCCTGTTGGCATGGTGAAGGAACAGTAGGGGGCATTCACTCCAATTTGCCATCATTTGTCACCACTTGCCCCTGTGACACCTTCATGCACACAACACTCCTGTATGTGTCAAAACACCTCAGTGTAATTGTGTTGGCTAGACAAACAATGACCAAATCAGACCAACTTTCTCCAGTTCAGTACAATACACTTTTTTGGGTCATCTGCATGGTCTGCTGGCACAAGACTATTATATTTATATATTATATATTTATATTTAGTCATTTGGCAGACGCTTTTATCCAAAGCGACTTACAGTGAATTCAAGGTACACAAGGTACACTACGTAAGGGCTAGCTTTCATTTGAAACACTGTTAGACTCTGTGCTGTGGAAAATTGATGTAGAAATAAGAAAATCTTGTCCCTTTCCAGGGTGAGTCACAAAGAAAATGTATTTGCAGACCATTTCATAAAGATCATATCCTGGGTTTCTTTAGCAAGAAGCAGCAAAAAGATTAGAGGCGGAAATACTCCTTGATCCAAGTACGTATTGTAGATGCAGAATTCCAGAATACAGGTCAGCTTCCCGCTCCCTACTTTTCCAAAAATACACCTCACTTTGGGTAACTGGTGTGAAGGGTTGGCATTTTTTATAGTGTTCTGAGGAAAATTTCAAATAGTTTGTGCTTTGACACACTCCCACACTCTAACTGTCCCTGTAGTTCAGTTAGTACAGCATTGCGTTAACAGCTCAAAGGTTGTGGGTTTCATTCCCAGGGAGCACATGCACTGAAAAAAATGTACTGTATAACTTGAATGCACTGTAAATTGCTTTGGATTAAAGCGTTTGCCAAATGCATACATGTAAAAGTTACTGGACACCTGGAACACAATCTTTTTGATCTTGTGTAAATGTGAAGGTTTGCAGGTATTTTCTAATGAGTTCCTAATGTGCCAAAGAACTTCTCCCAACCAATTGCCTCTGGTGTCACTGCCCAATATTAATCTGTTCTTTAAGTGTATAGGAATAGATTTGTACTGCCAAAAGTCCACTTAGGTCCAAGGGCATGTTTTTGTGATTATAGATTATGAATTGGCATCAGTTCCTCAAATCACAAAGCACCTTTTCCATCTATTTAGCCAGATGGGCATCTACAAGAGACATTGACAAAGTAGAAAACTTGCATAGAAAACTTGCATAGATGACCTATTCATGATCTATCACCAGCACACAGATGGACTGCTGTGTTAGATTAATGAAAAGCAGGCCTGTAAGTTTTTGATCCTAAATAACAAATACCTTTAGCAAAGTTCATACATGGGGTCTCTCCAGACCCTGTCAATCTCACTGACGAAATGTGGAACAACTGTATAACATTAATCTGATGAAACTGAAACTGCTTCACAGTGATCAGGTAAAAACTAATAAAAAAATGGAAAAGATAGTTCCAGTGGGGATAATTGAAAGTCCAAGTTTAATTCAGTCTAAATGAAGTCTTTTTCCAAAACAAAAATCATCCTCCAATTCTGTAATAACAGGGAGTCAGCTTCCAAAATGGAGCTGAGAAATTATATAAACCTTCTTTTTCTATAATTAGCTATTTAGAGTCCTCATAGTCCTAGAGGTTGTCAATGATCTTCTTCCTCTGGGGAAGGAAGAAATTGAACTAACTGCATTGGATGGTTCTTCTTATTATTTCACTTCTGGTCTGGGCCCTGTCTATGTCCAGGGTTTATCTGAATACAGATACAGATATTAATAATTTTGAGATGGTTACAGATACAAAATATAAGTACAGATATTGGCTGTGCTGCAAACCCCATCTCATAATGTTTTTACTAAACATGACAGAAACAAATTAATTTAACTGCTGTCAAGAAAAGAAATCCTGGAATCTGCTGTTCATAGTCTTGCATCTAACTTTGGTATATTAGCCTTTCACACAAAGATCTAACAAAGGAAACAAACAAAACAAAGGACAACCTGAGGCATTAACAGGCCCAGGGGGCATAAGCACATTTTTGCACATAAAGGCACTGAATACAAAGCCAGTTTTACACTCTGCATTTTAACTTGCCATCCTTTCCCAGGAGCTCTAAAGAGATGAGCGTGTCCAGTTATGTTCATGAGACAGGAGCTGCACCCCAGAGGAACGCTAACATGCCGCAGTGGAGAGTTATCAAATGTGCACATCTATTGAGTTCTAAAGCTGGGTTATTTATTTACTGCAGCTTTTCACTAATCACATACCACACTCCAAAGGGAAGGCAAAAGACTAGCTTACACTAGCCTCTCGTGCTCCAAAACTCAAAATGACATGTGAGGACAGCCAATAGGAAGATAGCTGATGCAACAGTAGACTTTCCACCAGAATCCACACTAGTGTCTTCCACTGTTATCCTTTACTTACAATATTAAACAATACAATAAAGGAAAAAAAGATTTTTTACAAGCTTTAATTTTGTGTTACATTCTTTATATTTATAGAATTCCTAATCTATAAAGAAAAGCTTTTTATAAGCTGTGTATGATATTATGGTTTATTATTTTGCATCTAACAGTTTAAAGTAACTCAAACCATGCAACATTGCTTATATGTGCATAATTTTAAGGACCTAATAGGTAGTTTCGGCCAATAAACTGCTTCTGGTCAGGACAATCACAGTAAGCGCTAGAAGACACGCATGGCCTGACAGCTGGCATGCACTGGGCACAGTCATGGCATGCTAGGCAGGGGCTGCCATGCTAAAGCATGTGGGTGTGAAGGCAAACTGCCATCTGGACCTGGCTGTTCCACTAACTGTCAGTCCAACACCAGTGCCCCCGGACATACAGGCGACAATCCCACAAGCCCCTTCACTAGTGCTCAACATAACCTCTGCCCAAAGATGGATGGCACCCACCCTTATAACTGTCACCTTTGGCTTTGGACTCTCAACGTCAGCCAACTACCAAAGTAGGGTTCATTTCCACTTGGATAGCTGTGACTAATGCGTGGATCGCCTTTGGAAGAATGGCTGTACATCAGAATGGCTTAACACACACACACCCTTCTCAAAGTCAACAGAGTCCAATTTAAAATCAGCAGATCAAATATATTCATTTCAGTTTCTATTGGGTTTCTGTCACTTGTTGTTAATGTGACGTTCTCTTAGCAGCATGCTGGGCATACAGATGGAGCCTGTCAATGTTAGCCAAAGAAAAATTTGTAGCTTTATAACATATATGTGACTATATAAAATGTAGAAATAATATACAGAAGTACAGTAATACACAATCTCAGCATTGTTTTAATTGTTGAAGATGTTCAGGACAAAATATACATTAGTGTCAAAGAGAAGCATGTTTTATCAGGGTTTCATCAGAAAATATTCCTAAAGTAAAACAGATAGATTTATTGTATGAAATGTATGAGGGTGAAATTGTAGGTATGTTAGATGTGGTATGCAGTTTTAGCGGGGAAGGGGTGTGAATGATTACTACCCTTTCCATGTCTTTTTCCTGCAGTCTTTTCTGAAAAGTATAATATTCTGTCATAAATCACTCACCCTTATGTCTTACCCATATTTTTCTAAACTTTGTTCTTTTGTGCAACATTTATTTAACCACTGAATCGCAACCTTTTTGATCCCTAATTTTCCTCAATAGTTGAATTTCCGCACCCCCCACACACTGTACAATATTCTACAGCTTCACATAACTGGAAAGATGCAAATTCATCTTAAAAACAGATTTGTTTTACTAAAAACATCTTGAACCTCTTTAGAAGTTTGTTATGGACCACTACGGGGACTTACAATGAAAGAATAAAAAGATGGAAACCAACACTGTCAAAGTCAAATAAGGATAAAGACAGTCTATACAATTCCTCCAATATATAAATTCTTCATTGTACTGTACAATTTACAATTTTGTGTTATGGAACATACTAAATTTCATCATGTTTACTGTATGGGAAACAACGGCCAGGACATTTTGCTTCTGTGAACCACAAAAGAAGTTCATATGGGTTTGGAAAGCCAAGATGGTCATTAAATATTCACAGAATTATAATTTTTGGGTGAACTACCCATTTAACATACTCACCCTCTATTTAATTTAACTGATAGTGTGTTAAATCAATGAATATGCACACCACTGGGATGTATTAAAGTTGGGAACTAGCAGACGATTGAAATATTCTTGCATATTGCAAGAAGGAAGGAAAATGTCCTGTCTTGTTGTAATAAGGTTGGAAATTCAGCACAGCTAATGTACTCTTAAATGCTAATTCTGCCCACTGCTTGGCCAGGGCACTAAAAAAGCACCTCTCACACCCGACTGGGGCTTGATTAAAATCAGTGTGCAGCCCCATCGGCCTCCACCAGATGAGGGTGAATATGAATGAGTGAGGTTAGTCCTCATGCAGCCGCGGTCTCTGTCCTTGCCTTCACGCGCTGTAGCCACATGCAGTGTGCGCTTGGAATGGAGATGAGAGGGAACAGGAGGGGCGAGGACCTGCTGGGCAGACTGTTGGAAAGCTGGCAAAAACAAATGAGAAGGGTAAAGCTCAAGCAACACTGATCAGAAAGTCAAAAATGGTGGCAAAGGATTACCACAGGCCAGACTATATTTAAATGATCAGCTGTGCATTAGAAAACATAGATGTAACTCCCAAAATATGTTCAGGTCACATTTCTTCCAAAAAATATGATTTTAAGCCCATCAAGTCACTTTGTAGAAAATGTGTTTCCACTGCAAATGCGTACATTGCTTCTCTTCCATACTATGACAAAGCAATATGTCAAATGAGTTTTTGCTCTAATATTATAAAATATATATAATAGTATTTATAAATCAATAGTGTAAAATACAAGGATAAGAATGCTTCTTAAGTATGTATCCCTTTGACAGTTTGCTACCCCATGAAATTCCAGAACTGGTGCTGTAGAGGGGGTCGTTGTATACATATTACCATTATATCACCAGTATACTGCTCCCTACACCTGCACACTACACCTTTTTCAGTATGCAAATTGACTTGCACATCTTACATATGCAAATCTTAAGTATATCTACTTTTTTATCATTTAAAACCTTTTATCAACTTTAGTATTTATGTTTTTTGCTTCAAAACTGTACTTAATACTTGTAAAGTTATAAATAATGGTACTTACTCAGGTTCTTTGTTATGTAATGCACTGCCTTGCATTCATGCATTTTTAAACATCAATTGTTCAAACGTGTTTTGAGGTGACTATTATTGTAGCGATGCAGCCCTAGGCTACAGTGTACAGAAACAGTTTGTTATGAGTGATAGTCCCTTCTGTCTGTAAGTCCTCAATCCTCAGCCACACACACATGGACACACACAACTTTCGACCGCCTCGTTTTCTGCCTCTCGTCAAATTGCAGCCAGTTTGCTCCCTGACAGAGCACAGCTCCAGCTCTGGACGCACTACAGACAGCGCCACGAGGAGACACCAACACTGGAGACTCTCCGCCTGCCAAGAACTCTGGGCCAGAGAGGCCCTTAGAGGCCCTGGGGTGTGAGAAAGCTCTGCATGCCTTCCACTCTTCCCATCCAAGGATCCATCCACCAGGCCTCAACATTATCACCGAGGTCATATCAAAGCCGCCTCGCCACAGAACAGAGTTACTCCCCTCCCTGAGGTGGACTTGCTTGAGCTTGTTTAGGTTGCTACGTGTCTTCATGCTCGGAGGAGCAAGATTTAAATGCTGTTGAATGGAATAAATTATTACTGACTCCAATTTTTTCCACTGAAATAAGTATCTCTTGTCATTAGAGCTGCAGCATAGAGACAACTCAAGCAGAACATACTGATTGGAAAGGCATGAAGGCAAAGTGTTTAAAGAGAACCACTGTCAGCTTATGAACTGCAGCTGCAATGCATTGCTAAGCCTTAACCTAATTGCAGACGCGCAAATGGTGCATGCAAAGTTCCTTTGCTGACGCTTTTACCAACTCATTGTTTCTTTTGTTTTATTTCTCCGCCTGGACCTCCAGGGTAAACCACAGTAGTCGATACAAATCATAAACACTAAGCCCATTATTATAACAGATGTATCATTATGTTTTGTAGTTTAAAAAAGGCAGAGCAAAACTTGATTACCAAAAGGTGTTGGCTTTTAAAATAAAACAAATTTAACACAAACATATTTAAGATTTTAATGGCATGTTTGTCAGAAGAAGCCATGCTGAAAAGTCATGACCTTTGACCCCAAATAGCTGTCAAATTTTTCCAGAGCAGCAACATGCTAGTATAATAAATGACTCCTCAGGAGAAAGTATTGGAGGTTTATTTGCTGCTGAGATGGTTAATGTAAAAGCATTTGTCACTATGGAAAAAAGGTAAGCTATGAAGAAAAAGATGAATAATTGGTCTGACACAATTGCAGGAGACCAAACTTTCTCATCCAAAGCCTTTAGTCCAAGACAATAAGTTTGATGATCTCTTCCTCAGGGAGTCATAACATGATTTCCATCACCCATGATTTCAGGATCAGAAAATACCTGAAAACATACAAATGTTATTGATTAATGTTAAAACATACACATGTTATTAATTTAGAGTCAGATATTTAAACAGTATTAATCTTATTATAATTTGTCACACAGGTTGCTTTGAATGTGAACGTTGTGAAAAGCAACATTGAGAACATGCTCTGTATGAAATGCTCAGGCTTTTGGTAGAACAGATTCTGACTAGGCCCAGGTAGTTGGCATCTGGTTAAAGACGTGTCAAGTTAGCGGTCGGTGTTTGATTAACCAGAAGACCAGAAGGGGGACAAAAGACTCCTGATGTGCACCATATAAGCATCCGCTGACGGACAAGATAAAACAAATAAACAAAAATGTGATTAAAAACATTATATTTGCAGCCAAATGCATAACTTTTAGATGAAGGGTGAGATAATGCCAAGTGATTCCTGCTGCTTGACATTACTTGTCATTAATGAAAACCTGGCATGATTTAAAATTAAATCATTAGGTCTTTTTTAGCTTAATAAAGCTAAAATAAAGTTAATAAAGTTTTTTTTTACTTTTTATTGTACATTTTAACTTTTTATCTAATTTACATGAAATAAAAATGTAGTGTTTGTATCACCAGTAGTAGTGTAGCACTACTAGTAATAGAAACTACTCACTACTAGATTATATATATTATAGATATTGTTTCTATCACTACTTTGAAGAACTCTGGTCAGAAAGTCATAGAACAGAATAAACTGCTTATCAGTGATCCAGTTTAAAACTGCTGAAGTTAAACCATTTACACCATACCCAAGTAAACTAAAGCCTTTAATCCTAAAGTAAACAGTCAAATAAATATTTATATTCCATTAATGCCCTAAGTATTTCAGTATTTGCTCTAAAATTTCCCTTTTTTTCGAATGTCATTTTTCTAAATGATAATTTTATTTTAATCGAAGGCTGACTGCCCTAAGTTAGACATCTATATATATATAATAAAAAACAGTGCTGTAACAATATGTACTGTATAGTTTTACTTGAACATTGTAATAAAAATGTCACATGAACACTTTCCTTGAATTGTAAAGATTAGCAGAGATAGAATTTATTTTTCTATAAATCTTTTTATTTGTTTTAAAAGTATAGTAAAAGTGGCATGGGTACATTTTATTTAGATATTTAGCTTTTGGGTAAAGACAGAATAAATTGAAGATAGAATAAACATCAAAATAATGGCAGGAAACACCCTAAAATTATTGCAGTAATTAACATCAAGTTTTACTTAATCATTTAGTATTCTGCATCTGTTTATATATTAGGCAAGATCATTGACTCAGAGGCTCCTACATTAAGAGTTAGGGTACATTGCATTACATTGTAAAACCTTTGTCTGTTGCCAACTTTAATCGCTGTGTTTATCCAACACATTTGTCAAATGTATTTGATTTGACAAAATTGTAAAAGTTATTTCTGCTTTTTGGAACAAGTAAAACTCCATGCAAAAAAAGATTTTGTATAGTGTATAGAGAGTGGATGTTTATAAATTCCAGTCATAAGCACATAGGTTTTAGAAAAGATCAATGCTAAACAATTGGAGCATTTACTTCTCTGTATCAATATTTTACACCAGGGAAGCTTTCTCATTTTGTCTCATTTTGTGTGAATCAAACTCTGCTCCAATATTTAATTAATTACCACAGTAGGCAAGTGTTGAACATTTTAATGTAAGAAACTGCAAGCAGAAAAATCAACCAGATCATGCAGACAGCTATTCTTTCATCTCACACTCTCTCTTTCAGAAGATTGCTGATTCTGAGGCTGATCCTGGTGCAGACTTTATTTATAATTGCCTCATCTGAAAAAAGTCCTGATTTCCACAGGTCTTTAAATGCTGAGGACAGAAATCTATGAAATGCACAGCATTTATTTAAGAGAAAATGCACAGCACTTATTTAAGCTTCTAAAAAGACAATCTTCCAGAGGCTAACACTTAGTTGCAATGGAAATGGAAAAACACAGGTTTGGATGAAAAAAAAAAACTGGTAAAAAAATATTCCTTCCAGATATCACCAGATAGATAGACAGACAAACAGACAGACAACATTGCGTAGTCCACTTTAGACTACTGACTAAGTTTGCAACTACTTTGTCAACTACCAGTCTTTTGAGTCTATCAGTCTGCTTAATATGGAATAACACTTAATTAAAATCATGTCCAAACCAACATTCCACTGACTATAAGTATCTTTGTAATAAGTAACATAAATATCTAACTTTTTCTAAACCAATTAACTTGTAATTAATTAAGTAGTTGACATGTAGTTGCAAAGTTATTTAAAGTTTACAAATGATCTAACATGGACTATTGAAATAGTGTAACCAATATTTCTATTACAATCGAATTACAATAATTACAGATAGTTGTATTATTGTGGTAGATGAGTAAAGCATGGAATAGTTATTTATTTTCTTAGACAGATAGTCAGTTCTAGGTTAAACCTAAGGGTAAACCACTTGGGAAATTCAGTGGCTTTGCTTTGAAAGATACTTTCTCAGTGCTAAACACTTGATTGATTGTTCTGTGGACAATCAGTGAGCTCTCTTGATAAAACAGGGGAAGTGAAAACATTTGACAGTCAATTTATGCAGCCGAAAGTCCTTGGAATTTGGATGGTGAACAATACGGAAGATGAGGATGAAACAAGAGAATGTATTAAATGCCAGCATATAGGGAAATCTGATACTGAACTTTGGGCTCTTTCAGGGAAAAGGAAATATGGTGGAGCTTATGTATGTGACAGACACATAATTCAATACAGACCTAGACGATGTTAAAGAAAACTCATTTTAGGAAAATAAACCGATGAAACTGGCTTTAAAAAAGTACAGTTGGTTACACTGGTGGTACGACAGGCTATAAGAAACACCATTTTAATCACTAGGTTAGTTGTGGAGACCATTGGAACATTCATTACCTCAGCTGGAAGCCTGATGGGAAAATGAGAAAATGTAGAACCATCTCATCTTACAAAACAATGGCTAAACCGGTGAGGTTGACAGCTAACTGTGGGAGGCTAGCTGCTGTTTTGATGTTGTGATATCTAGGGGATGGTTATTCTAGCTGGACTTGAATCATACATATGACATAATTAGCTATGCCACTCAAAACAGACTTTCTATGACACAGTGGGATGCTCTGCCCAGTTCAAACGATCATTATGGTACATTAACTTAAGCTGACACTTAAACACAATGTTTTGACCTCTATGCTGTCTCAAAATTACACTATGCACTCATCCCAGGGCCTGGAATAACAGAATGGCTCAGAATTTTCATTAGCATACTGCAGTGAAATTGTCATGCTTGCTTGTCACCTGGGAGTTTGGCTGGTCATACATGGCCTCTCCTGGGCTGCTGGACAAAGCACAGATCTGTATTGCCATGTCACAGTTTTGTCCCAGGAGTTTCCACACGTTTGCTTATACACTAGGAGATGTTTTTTTTAAGCTAGGGGTCACTAGCCATACTGTGTCAGAATCTCCCAGGTCACAGTAATACGACATACTTTTATTACCTGGAGCTAAAGATCTGTTTCAAAGACTTTGAAATTACATTACAGCATCTTATCAAAAGCAAAAAAGAAACTATTTGTTAATAATCCAAATACAGGTGGAAATATATATCTGATATATATTTCAGATATATATCCAAATATATATCTGAAACTATTTAACAAATTATTTAACAAACTACCATTTGTAAAACCAAATCAGCAAATCCCATGTAATATTAAACCATAGACTATAAACTACATGATATATCAAACTGAGTTTTAGGAACATATACAGTTATACATACATACATACATACATATTATAATATATAGAAGTTGTCTTCTTATATTTTTAGACAAACTGACCTATAGGAAAAAGAATTATGTCTGCTGTGTTTGTATAAGCATACAGCAAGTTAAATTTCTCAAAAATGTCCAAATTGTCCGTTGTTGATTTGCTTTAATCATTTTAATTACTTAGTAACTAATTTCACATCAACTGTACAAAATTAAAACATTGCTCTTTTTATTATTAACAACTGAGAAACGTTGATGCTTAAATAAACAAAACAAAACTAAGAACTCTATTTTGCAGAGCTATGAAAGAGCAACCTTGAGTGTTTTCACCAAGGAAAACAGTCTTTATTTATAACCGTATAAACTGAGAGCTTCTCATAGTATAAAAAGACAAATTGTGAATTTGCCATTACAAGTTTAGGGTTTCCCAGTGTACACTTTGAGGGAACTTAAAAATGCAATAGTTCATACAAATCGCTAAAGCATTTTTCATTTTTATAGCATTTTCCACCATTACTGTAATGAACTAGCATCAGAGTTTCATTTGTGGTGTTTGCTAAGGCATCACTGTCATTATTGCTCATACTTAAGGTTATGGGTTTGTTCTAAACTGATAATCTTAATACTAAATAGACCGTTTGTGGTATAGACATGAATGATATCTTAAATCATGTGGCTTATGTTCCATATCTAGGGACCAGAATATCATAATGTGGTATTTTGACTTGGCCCAGAATAAGCAACCTTCTAAAACACTCTATTAGCCACATAGCAATGCACTAAAAACCCTTAAAATACCTCAGAAACAGACTGTACCTTATTATGTATGTCCTGGCAACCACCCACAATATGCCATCTACCATAGTATTGTAGAGTAGAGAAAATGTCATTTTGACACATGACAAACAAAACATAAAAAATGGGAACCATAACAACTTTAAACAGCAAATTTTACTTTCTTTGTTTTCTATTGTAAATTGCTATAAGTAAAATGGTATAATTACGCCAAAATATAAATGCAACAGATGTGACTGATTAAGTGGAAAGCATTTTTAAACTATTATGTTTTTCATTTCCAAATGAAATGGCTTCATTTTAAAACATTTCATTAGCACTTTGGGAATCTCCACACATTCTTTGGAAGATAAAAATAGACTGTGTCCTGATTAATCACAGACTTCTTATTTGCTTAATTACAGTCATTAGCAGATTAATATGAAAACAGATGAAAACATAGTGTAATGTAAAGCATAATGTTTTATTCACCTTATCTGAACTGAATGGCATGTGCGCAAACAGCACACACTGCAGTTGCAAGTTTTTTACTTGACTGGCTTCAAGTCACTCAGTGTCAGACAATGTCACACTCTCAAAATGGCTTTAAATTCCTGGGCTCATAAATGAAGTGTCCCTCAAAGGAAGATAACAGGGTCGCTGGCCTGCTTTCTCCCTGCACTTTAGAAATCGTTGTGTGGTTGAGTGTGGCCAGACGGCTGGCTCTCTAGCAGAGACACAATGTCTCACATCCTCTGACAAACTGTTCTAACAAAGCAGCCATCCAGTGAAAACAGCCCCACACCCGACAAGAAACTGATAGCCACCGTGTCCACACTCTCTGACCCTCAAATACATCCCAACTGCTAAAACGCATGACATTAGTTATCATTGGTTGCTGGTGCAAAGCACAATTTTGTGTGAAAACATTCAGATATTTATGTTTTGTCTTCATTTCAGTCGTGTCGGTTTGTGGGACTTTCTTGTATTGTTGGGTAAATGACTCAAAAGGAAAAATCTAGAAAAATCTAGTTTAAAACACATGCCAAAGTTTGTGTTTATTTCATACTTGTTTATTAAAGATACTTATGTCAAGTGTGTAATGTCAAGTGATGAAACCATTAGTAAAAGAGTGTGTATTCAAGGCATAAGGTGTGTATGTTGTGTTTGTGGCAATAGCTTGAATACGTGTGTCAAATAAAATGTTCACAAAATAAATATTTTGCTGAACCAAAGCTGATAAATACCAAAGGAGATGCTAATGAACTACCAAACCTATAGAGGTACAATAGATGGCGCTACTTTTCTTTTTCAGCTAAACTTTGCTGTGTCTGTAGTCAGATGAAGGTTTGTGTCTGTCTGTGTTGTTTCTATTCAAAACGCATTCAGAAAGGCCAAAAACTTAATAATCAGACTATTAAATATGTAACTTTTCAAGATTAGCTTTTCCTCAAATACTTTAATAATTTTTAATAATGAAAACTATAACTTGACATTTTACAAACTAAACTATTCCTTATATCATATTTGAGAATTTCTGAGAAACTTGATGAAACTTGAAATGACCTTGAATGTCTATATGGGTCTTCTGTGTGATGTAGTAAGCAAAAGGCATCCCAGATTTTGATTTTGAAAATTTGATGAACAAAGAATATGTGTATAAATGTGGTTTTATTTAGAAATGTGCTATACAGTAAAAATTAATTAACATTTTACCATTTTTACAAATAACATCAAACTGAACTTATTAATTGGGAAAGAGGTGTATTTTGTTATGGTGTTTAACTTTTAAAGTATTTTAGAAATCTAGACACAAAAAGTAAATACTGTTACACAAATTTGTCACAACAGATCTGAGACTATTTTGTTTGTTGGATCAGATGATGAACACTGTTTATGTCTTGATCATGTTTATCCTTTGGTTTGACTTTCAACCAAGTACTTATAATTCAAACGTTCTATCTCGCTCGCTCTCATCCTCCTAAGTAACTTGGCACGCTCTTGTGTCATGTTCAACATCATCTCTTTTCTCACATGTTCAACAGCAGCCTGATGGATGACCTGGGAAAAACTTGCACATATTCAAGCAGAGATAAAAGATGAAGGAACACAAACCAGACCTCTCCACAGCGTATGGAGTGCGTGGCGTACAATTACACACACTCACACACAAGCCTCCCACATTATCTCATGACCACTACAGCTGGGTGAAATGTACTGTCTCTGTGTTCATTCCTCTCTGATATCTTTGAAATATTTTCTCATTTGCAGTAAATTAAATTAAATTAAATTAAATATGAATGGTGCTGGTGGGTGGGCCAGTGTTATTAATCACTGGGTACTGTGTATGGGGCTCCACATGAGTGTGTGTGTGGCTGTGTGTGAGCCAATGAAAGAACACCTGTCTTGGTGATTGCAACGGAAAACAGGAAAGAGGCGGTCTTCGCTTTGGCTAGACTCCAGAGAAGGTCAGCTTGTATGCTAATTTGCTAATATGATGAATATAATTGTAATTGAATCGTTAGTGCTTATGGACAAGTGGAAGAAATGGCCTAATTTGCATGGCAATGTTATGATATCAAATTGGTGAACGGGACTAAACAGAGAGCTGCTGATAGACAGGTTTAATATGTACACCTGTGTAGTTTAAATAGAAAGAGCTATGTTAACATAGGGGTCAGCTATGTTTTTGTATACTGGAATTGTGCTGTACTTTTCTTACAAATTCTTCCTAAGAATGTACCAATCAGATATAAGCGTAAAGTTAAACTTCACTAATAGTAAATTAATACAATGTTAAAAGCAAAATTGTTTATTTTTCAACTCCAACCAGCTTTCACGTGTTAATATTCTGTATCCTTTACTCATAGCTACATATATTTCAATAGAAAACAAATAAAACCCACACATAGGACATTTTATAGTAAACAAAGTAGCTGAAATAATTTTCCAACATGTCAAAGGGGACGACAGTCAACTGACTGTGATGTCACACTCTTTACTGTGGTAAAGAGGATGTTTGGTAAAGAGCAGAAAAGTAACATGTAGACACCGTAATGGATTAAGTGTGGCTCTCTGAACCTCTCAGTGCGAAAGTGTTGTACAGCTCCAAAAGACAGTCTAGCACAAGGGGGTGGACAAGGGTTGAAGGGGAGGAAGAGAAAAACAGAGGAGGGTGTCATCTCCACTCTGCCACATGCCGGTGGGCTCCAGCAGAGGTTGGCAGGCCGCCTTTTGTACGATTCAAGGCTGTTTGAAATTTCAGTTGGCTGCAGGCGGTTCATTACGGCACCTTTTCGCCCGGCGTAAAAAGATGTGTCAGTCACCTTTACAGCGCATGTGCCCACACTCACGGTGGCTTAGGTTTGTAGACAAAAAAAACACATACACCCACTTTCTCTGTTGTCAAGAAATTTCTCTGTGCTCTTCTCTGTTTAATATGGCATCAAGGCTCTGAATATGTGTGTATAATGCAAAATTAATCAATTGGGATTAGAACAATAGCAGCAAATGCCAAACTGTACATACAATTAACAAGCACAGCTTACATCATATCCCAACCAATCACAAGCACCGTATGAAGCCGTAGAGCCTCTTTGTGACTGTTAAAAGTAAAGGAGCGAGACTCCTGTATATCTGGCTCACTCTCTCATTGGAATTCAGGGCGATGTGAACACAAAAAAAGTCTTGTTCAAGATGAAACTCACTGCTTCCTGGAACCCTCTCCAAGAATAGCAGGAAAAAAAGTCTGGAGTAGCCGTGGCGCTTACATTTTATGTGATCGTATTTTTTTCCTGAAGTAACAAGCACTGTTGTCTTTTACCCAGGGTTTGGGTTACATCTGTCCTACTTTCAGAGGCTTTCTTGGATTGCAGAGGCCATTCAATCACTTGTTGTCTGTCTGTGTGAGCCGAGGTTAATATCTCTGCACTGACCACTGGCTGAAGTATTATATACTTTAGCTCGTAATGTTGATGCTGTTGTATATCAGCAGGATGGCTACCATCATCGCATATCATGATCAGATGTCCTTTTATTGGTTAAAGTACAACAGAAGTTGGGTTCAATTGCTCTTGTCTCAACTTTTTCAGTGTTGTAGCAAATAAGGTTAAACCAGTCAAAATTATTTTAATGTGGATTTTGAGGTACGCTTGACTGAATGGGAGCTTATATACTCAGCAGGACATTTAAATGTATCAATGACATGAAGTCCATGCCACTGAAAGGGGGTATACTTCCCAAACCTCAAGAGACATCTGCAACCATTTCCCTACTAAAGCACTGTTGTAAATCATATTAGTATTTCGTATTACCAAATAAATTTACCCTTAAAATGAACTACATTGGTAATAAATGCGTTCTACCAAAGCCTGAAAGATTTTTGACACTTTTCTAAAAAGCTTTCCTACTCTTCATTGCTTCACTAAATGCAAATGTAGTCACTGGCACCTGACTTACCAAAAGATTGAAAGGGCTTATACAATTTGTAATAAGTAGTGTACATTAGGAGTTTAATTTTCAACCCTGACTGAGCAAGATATATTCGTTTTGGGGAGGAAGGGGGAAGAAATTTCTACGCCCATGAGAAAGGAGTTCATTTGGATGGAGGGTGCTTGCTTGTTATTTGCAGGGCTGGAAATGAAGCCTCTTGCCAAGCCATCAGCTGCAACTGTCAGAGGTCTCTGAAGCGAACAAGGCTGGGGATTAGGGGGCAGATTGTAACGTGACAGCCGTTATGGTAACCGGGAGCGAGCGAGCGTTTCGAAGCGATTGCTTTGCGGATATCTGGGGCCTCTTAAGCTGCCTGTCACAGGTGAAGGAGTCTCCGAATAATTATCAGAGTCTGTCTTGCTGTGACATTGTGGGGATTTTGTTGCTGCTAAAAAAAAAAAAAAAAAAAATTTAGCTCTGTGTTTAAAATGGGATATAATTATTGGCAATACCAAGAAATGGACTTGACATTTAGAGCAATTCCTTCATTACATTTCTCATTGCTTTAGCTTTACATTTCATAGCTCTTTTTATTAAATATTGTTTATATGTACAGGTATGCTTCTGGCTAATAATAAGAGTTACAGTTTTGTTCCTAATTGATAATTCTAAATCATAATGCCTTTTCTGAAAAGGTGTGCAAATACTTTTATGTAATTAAGCAATCTTACTATTGCTTTTCATCTGTTGAATAATAAAATGGTTGAAAATATTAGAGAGCCTTAGATTGAAGAAAAGCCCTTAGACATTTCTAGAAATAAAATACAAGGAGTGCAGAATTATTAGGCAAGTTGTATTTTTGAGGATTAATTTTATTATTGAACAACAACAATGTTCTCAATGAATCCAAAAACTCAATATCAAAGCTGAGTTTTTAGTAGTTTTTAGTTTTAGCTATTTTAGGAGGATATCTGTGTGTGCAGGTGACTATTACTGTGCATAATTATTAGGCAACTTAACAAAAAACAAATTTATACCCATTTCAATTATTTATTTTCACCAGTGAAACCAATAT
>JBAJNP010009451.1:0-18143 GCA_036877545.1 Yasuhikotakia modesta
ACACACACACACACACACATACACACACACAACCCCAGACTATTCAGAGTCCTCACGCGGAGGCTGAACTGTGTTCTCTAACACTTTGGTGACCTCAGACGCTCTGGTGGTCTGGTGGAGAGTTTTACATGGGCAAAATGCAAGTGCTACTTTTTCTTCAGAGTATAAAGTATAAAATCACTCTGGATGAATGTTGTCTGAGCAGAAAAAAGAAGTTTAAGGGCCAGAGAACAATATTACATTTTAATAAAAGGTTATGTGCACAAATGATATTTCTGTGCTGATTAATTGTGTTCAGAAAGATCTGACATATTTATTAAGAGAGTAAAAAGGATTTTTTTACACTGTTAGTTGTGACTGTGGTCTGAAACCTGCTGTGGTGTTGAAGAGTGTTAGACCTGCTGGAAGGTGTGTGTGTGTATGTCTGTCTGTCTGTGTGTGTGTGTGTGTGTGTGTGTGTGTGTGTGTGTGTGTATGTCTGTGTGTGTATGTCTGTGTCTGTCTGTGTCTCTGTGTGTGTATGTCTGTGTGTGTGTGTGTCTGTCTGTGTCTCTGTGTGTGTGTTTGCGTGTGTCTGTGTCTCTGTGTGTGTGTTTGCGTGTGTCTGTGTCTGTATGTATGTGTGTGTGTGTGTCTGTCTGTGTCTGTATGTATGTCTGTGTCTGTATGTATGTGTGTGTCTGTGTGTGTGTGTGTGATAAAAAGTTTTCTCAACCCCTGCCACCCAAATAAGTCATCAGGTGGTTGCCATGGAAACCCCCTGGAGCTTTCGGTCCATCATGCTTTGCTTCAGGAGTGAGAGAAACACCTGCAGATGATGCGGCGGGGGTCCACAGCGCTGGTGAGAGGGGGCTTCACTGAGAACAGCTCAGGTGTTTGTCTCAGGTCCTGGTCTGCTCACATAACACCTGCTGCTAGAACATACATGTCTGTATATGAGGAGGCGGATCTAATGTTTTAACTCTCTGTGCGCATGTGGCTGTCGGCATGAGACTGATATCGTATATAAATGCCTGGGAAACAGATGTTGTTAATGTTGTGATTGTTGATCAGTGAAACGGAGAGGCTTGTGTTGCTTATGTAACGTATTCGTCATGCAGATTAATTGTGCAGGAGATTAAACGGGTGTAAGTGTGTGTGTGTGTGTGTGTGTGTGTGTGTGTGTGTGTGTGTGTGCGCTTTACAAGGACACAATATGTGTGTCCAAGCAAATGGCTTGAAAACATACTAATTGGTGTTTTGATCTGTGTTTCTGTGAGGGTTAGGGACAGAATATACAGTGTGTACAGTATAAAAACATCACATCTGTAGACAGTCTTCAGTCACCACATATGCTAACATGTGTAGTTGAACTTTGCATTCTGGTTTGTCTGCAAACTTATTTTTCTCCCTGGTTTTCTGCTGGCATACAGTTCATCTTACAAACACCTTCTGTGGCCGTAACAACATTACGCGATCACATGCCCTGCTTCCAAGCGGCACCGGGTCGGCAGCGGTTGTTTACTGGCCTGCTGATGTTTGCGTTGGACCTGCTTGGAAATCAACCATCTCTTCAATTGCTCTCACATGAAATGCTAATTTGTTTTGCTGCTGGTGGCACTTTATGAGGAGAAACGCACTGCAGGCTGATGTCACTGACAGCAGGTCACATGGGTCCTCTGGACCAATCACGTGACGGTCAGGCAACCGGACTGGGCGGGTGCTAACAGGAAACTTGAGTTGGTGACGCCTCCTCGTCTTTCAGTATGAGAAGACAGACATAGGTTAAGAAATCCGTGACGGTGATTTAAAGAGGGTTTTAAAGAAATTGTTCTCCCAGAAATAAAAAATTATGTCATTATAATGTGTTTATGAAGCATTTTTGGGATCTTGGCAGAGATCATCTGTTGTTCCTTCTGAAGTTTCTGAAGTTGAGTTTGAGTTGCTATCAGCTGTGGAAAGAAACAAGAAGGTTTGGAGTTACTTGGGATGAGGAACACGACATTATCTGTATGTAAAATGCTTTTCAGGAAAAAAACAGGACAGATAGGAAACACGGCACTGATCTAATGTAGCAAATGATACATCAGGAAATTGTTGTGAAAGAGCAACATGGAAACTTAAATAAATAAAATAAAACCCACATCTGCCCTGATGAACCTCAGATGCACTGTTCTCTCCACAGGCTGGTCTCTCTCCATCTCTCGCTCACTCCTCCTCTCTTCAGTTTCGTTATGCAGGTTTTTCTCAACCCTTGAGAAGATACGGCCATGATGTTCATGTCTAGACTGTCCGATGAGGTTTAGGTATATTGATTTTTCTCTCGTTCTCCTCAATAAATCCATTCCACCCAAAGCCACAGTCCCTCTTTCAAACATCTGTGCATTGTAGCAGAGTTTCTCTCCATTACTTTACTGCGTTGGTTAAGTCTTGCTGTTGCAACTTCAGTGGTTTACACATAAAGTAACTTCCTTGGATTTAATCTGCAGAGATGTCAGTGTTTGTTGTCAGCGTTATAACTAGCACAAGCTGCAATCTGTAACTTTCTTTGGATAAAAATAAATCATTGTAACAGATACATTATGTTGCAAACAGAGACGCATTTACTGCGTCTTACACTGTTTGTTTTAAAGAATTGTGTTTTCAGATTGACGTGTGTTTTCAGATTGTACAGACATGGGTTTGTGGTTAAACTACCTAGCGATCATTTGAAACACTTTAGCAACTCCATAGCAACGTCCTGGCAACCATTTCCAGCACCACTTGACAGCTCTGTATGTTTAGCATGTGAAAGCACCAATCACATCGTCTTATTTAAATTCCTGTAGTCGGTTCCAGCAGTGCTGCAAAAATGTTCTGACGTTACCTTTAAATAAACATAAATGCTGCATGAGGGGGTGACGGCTCTTGTGTTGCTTATAGACAGAATCTGAATAGGTTTTAATGCAGTAAATGCTGCCTCAACTCTTGGTTTATTGTGCTGACTCTCTTATTCTTTCTTTCCCCCTTTACTCAATTTTTTAACACATCCAAAAGTTGGAAAAACACTACGGCAGCTGTAACCCTGGAGTCGGGCCTCGTCTGCAGTAATTGGAGTCGATGTGACCCAAGAGTTGTGCTGTGAGCTCTTACACAGAGCCTGAATCGAACCAGCGGCACAGAGACTTCCTCTCTCTCTCTCTCTGTCTCTCTCTCTCTCTCTCTCTGATCCCTCCATCCTGAGCATTCAGACACCTGCAGACAGCAGAGCTGGGCGTTTTAAAGCTGTCTGGAACATCTCAGACTCACCCGGCAGCCGCAGTGTGGCGTGTCTGTGCACATTTTAAAAGAGTCAGTCAGTCTACTGCTTTATCTGTTCCCTTATCTAACCCCTCTCTCTATCTCTTTCTCTCGCTCATCTGTCTCTCTCTCTTTTATCATTCCTCCTTGTCCTTGCTTCACCTGCGTGGCTTTTTTCACGCGTGCTGCAGCGGCGCATGAGTCAGGCCGGTCCGTCCTGCAGCGGCGCAGCAAACGCTGCAGCATCTCCAGTGAAGCTGAACACCGACAGATGTTTCAGAAAACATGTTTCAGTTCAGTAAATCTCTGCAGCTCACATGAAGACACAGGATGTAATACAACAATCTGTATAACTGCTTGTAACTAAGGTTATTTTATTGTTGTGATGCAGATGTTGTAAATGGTTGCTAGGCTCTAGATAGTTGCCAGGACATTGCTATGCAATTGCTGGGTGTTGTGGGTGGTTGCCAGGGCATTGCTTGGTGGTTGCTAGGGTGTTCTGTCTGTTTGCTAGGTGTTTGCTTATGACTTTAGGTTCTGTGAAAGACTGTTTTCAGAGTTAGAGGTTTTAAGAAACTTCAGTGTGAGCGTATCCTCAGGTCCGAATACTAAAGTGATGTTAGTGAGTGTTGTGTGTTTTTATCAGATCAGCATTCACCCGCTGTGGCGCTTTATCCAGACTGTGGAAGCAGACACAGTCTGCGCTGACTGCTGATGAGAACAAGCGTTTACAGAGAGCGTCAACAACACGTGTTTGTCCATGTGGGGAAAAAGTGTCGCCTCTCTGGGTCTGTTTGTGTTTTGATGGGCGTGTGTGTGACCCAACGTGCCCATATAACTTCTGAGGTTTACGTTTAGTTGTTTACAAATCTAACCAAATGTGTGGATGGATATTTCAGAATGGTCTGTCATTTTTAGCAGTTTCTGGTGTCTTTTGTTAATGAATTGATTTAATCAATTAACGGTTTTGTTCATGTTTGTCAGTCGTTTATTGTTGTAGCTTAACCATGTTAGCTATTGTGGCCTGTGGCAGCGTAATGTGTTTGTTAAGCCAACATGCACCTAAACTTCAAATCATTCATACAGTAATATAAAAATAGACCGTGACACAATTTACAACCTTGTCTGTTAAAATGTGACGCACGCCGTGGTGATGATTTGTAGTGCAGCCTTTGTGTGACAGTGTGCAGCGATAAAATCTGTAAGACATCAGGACCTGTTTGTCATCCTGCTGGTTACCATAGAAACTGAGATAACCTTGATGACAACCAGAGCTGTTCTTAAATGCTCTTACACAACCGCAGCGACAGGACTGTAACCGGGCCGCACCACTCACATTCTCCATCCCATAATGCAACTGCACACGGGAAACTGTTCTTTTCTCTCATTTTCTCTCTTCAAATCCCAAGAAACACAAAAGAGCTACAACTGTCTTTCTGTGAGATGTATAGAAGAAGAAAACAAGACACGAGGGACACAAAGAAAGAGAGAACAGAGAGTTGGTACCAGCCTGCTGCCTCTGTCAGGTCTACCGCGTGATCTTTCAGCAGGCAGGTGTTATGTAACTCTCTCCCTCTCTCTCGCTCTCTCTGTCACTCCCACTGGGAAGCAGATTTTCAAGTCGGCCGTCTGCTTTCCCCGTCAGCTCCCAGCCTCTGCCTCCCGAGGTTTCGCTACACTTCTGCCATAATTACAGCAATTACGACAGTTTACAGCAGTTATGTAAAGTTCTCCCATGTGAGCGTGTTTTTATCCAACACGACTGGGAGCAAAACACAAGAAGTGGGAAAAGAAATGGACAGGAAATGACAGTCAATCGCTTGCTGTGAAAACTGAGCTGCCTTTAAATGTTTGTTAAAGGTTCTCTGAAATTATTATTGTTGTTATAATTTTGTTGAACTTAATGTTCGGGGGTCAAGATGAAGCAGAAATTGAAAATTTTTCCTAACATTTTCATGAAGTAACAAAAACATGAATGTTATTTTAAATCTTATTTGTATTAGTGTTACGGCTTAAACATTATTTAAACGTTTCTTTTATTCTGTAATGTTTTTAAAACATCCCACTAACAATGTCATTGTTGATATTTTATAATGCCTACAAACATTCTCCTAACATTCCTGAAGGAACTTTGTGGAACCCTTTGAGAGACGTTTTGAAGCTAACATTTTAAGAACATTCCTGTTTCTTCCTCAGGGGAACGTGCTGAGGAAGACTCTGCTCACTCATTATTTTGGGAACCAGCGGCTACACTCCAAATCCCTGGACTTCAGCGCTGGAGGCAGCTCTTCATCAGGAGGTACAGCTCACAGGAAACATCTCGCGCCTCAGACTCCCTCAGTGTCTCAGCACAGCTGCTGCCGTCACACTAAACACAAGACATAACATCAGTTCAGTCGACACAAACCCTCCATCCAGCGATTAATAAACAGTCTTTTAGGAAGACTTAGAGGTTCTTTAGCATAATGGCTAGACTTTGGCTTGTTGAGACACTACAGTATGAATTATGGGTGAGGCTTGGCACAGTGCATTCTGGGATAGCATCAGTCATGGATAAAATAAAGTTTGGCCAAAGTTAGATATCATTGAAGGCAGTGTAAGATTACTGTACTTTTTTGAAACAAACTCAACCGTGTTTTTGGACCAAATGTAATGATTGGACAAACATTTTATGGTCCTGTGTCTTCCACAGAACCTACATATACATTTATTTATTTCATCCAGCATTACAAAAGAACATCTTTTAATAAATAAAGCCTTTAATAAAGATTGTGTGATGGATTGTAATGTACTTTGAAACGCCACATGACAGCTTTAAGATCAGACGGATGTATGTGACGGTTGCAGTCAGAGTTTCATGCAGTAACTGAAGTGTGTTGGTGTGTGTTGAGGTGGTTCTGCAGGGCAGGACTCTGATAAGCCGGGCAGCAGTGTTACAGAGGTCCAGTGCATGCTGGACAGCGTGGGAGTGTCCGAGCTGGTCATTGATCTCATCGTCAGCACTAAAAATGACCGTATCTTTGAGGAGAGCATCTTACTGGGCATCGCGCTGCTCAGAGGAGGCAACACACAGATTCAGGTATGCACGGGTGCTACAGCCTCCCCACCTCATCCGGGGTCTTCCGGGTCGCCTGTTTGATGTCATTTCCTGCTGCCCCCCCACAGAACTCCTTCTACAATCAGCTGCACAAGCAGAAGAAGTGCGAGAGGTTCTTTAAGGTGTTTTACGACCGCATGGATCAGGCTCAGAAGGACATTCGCTCCAGCGTGTCGGTCAACATGTTTGAGCTGAGCTGGAGGAAGAGAGAGGAAGAGGGGGAGGGGTCAGGAATGAGACATAAGAAAGGTAAACTTCCTGTTTCTAGCAGTCTGAAAACACGAGACAAACACGCTTCAGATAAAACTGACTGTATGTGTGGCTCATATTTATTTCAGCCCAGAATAAAAGTGAAAGACTCTTGTTTTTGAATATTGCACTTATGAGAATAACATTTGTACATGGTTATAATCAAATTTTGGGGTGGCCACATTTTTTTAAAGCTGCAACCTGGAGCTTTTTTTTAGATAAAAATAAACAAAAATTAGTTATTGATTCTCATTGGTAAGTTTATAATAATGATTTATCATTTGAGCTCATTACCAAAGGCCTGATTTTTTTATGCAGTTTATTTCTCCGTTTTGTTTTTGTGGTAAAATTTGACCCAGACGCATCTTCGTGAGATTCACTCACGTGTTTCTCAGAACGAGTTTCACTCTCAGCCTGGACTTCTCTAAATGAGAAAAATCTTACAGCTAAAAATGTGTCTGATGGTTCGTTTGAAACAGAGTTTCTGAATGAATTTCACTGTTTCGCTGCTGTCAGCATCAGTCTGCAGTTAAACACTGAATGAAAGCATGCATTCATTTTGCAGTTGCATCATTCAAGATTTCTAATGGAATAATCAAATAATATAATTTAATATAATACAGCAGAATAATTCAATATTATGGGGCTGTTTTGACTCTAGTGCTTTGTTGAAAGAAAATGGGTATGATGTCTATGACAAACAAATGACACCATTCTAATACTAATGCAGTGTGTCATTTATAAACTGTGGTGGCAACTTTAAAAATTTAGCATGTATTAACACAGCTTATCATGAAAGCGCCCTCGACGCCTGAGGACGATTGTCCAGGTCTTCTTGTCACATGAGGTCATGTGAGGCTTGGCTGTTAAAGGGACACTACACCCAAAAACTTCCATCATGTCTCACCTTCATGTCATTGCAAATGTACATGTATGATTTGTTTGCTTCTTCAGAACACAAACGAAGATATTTTGAAGCATGTTGGTAACCAGACAACAGTGGCACCCACTGACATTTCTCAAAATATCTTCATTTGTGTTCCACAGAAGAAAGTGTCATAATAATGACAGATTTTTAATTTTGGGGTGAACTTTTCCTTTATTTAACCTGAAGTTTCTTTTTCATGCTCTGTGAAGTTCGAGACACCTTGCACCTCAGAGAGGAGATGCGTGGTCAACTGAAAGACGCCTCCTCTGTCACCTCCAAAGCGTACAGCACCTTCCGCCGAGAGCTGGACCCTGATCAGATGGAGCTGATGGGCTCTGGGTTAGAGGGACTGGATGAGGCAGTGGAGGAAATCCAGATGAGCCAGGCCATCATCATCATGAAGCCCATCCTACGGTTCCTTCAGCTGCTCTGTGAGAACCACAACAGGGAATTACAGGTGCTGTAGCGGATCTTCTGAGGTTCTGTCGGGCTGGTTTCTCTCTGCTGTGGTGTTTGGGGTTGGTGGTGGTGGTGATTGAAATAAGAAGCTCAGATTTATTGTGTTTGCAAGTGATGTCCAATAAATGATGTTCAGAAAACAGCTTTCTTATAGCATGGTGCTAGCAACACCAAGACCATGAACACACATTCTTGGTAGATCTTGATAGAGACTAAGTAACAAGTTACTGCCACTTAGAACTCCAGACTTTGGTCTGTGTTGTTAATCCAAATGCTTGTGTTTAATGTAAACAGAACTTTCTGCGAGACCAGAGCAACAAAACCAATTATAACTTGGTTTGTGAGACGCTTCAGTTTCTGGACTGTATCTGTGGCAGCACCACAGGAGGGTTGGGACTGCTGGGTCTCTACATAAATGAGAGGAATGTGGACCTGGTCAAACAGACCCTGGAGACCATCACAGAGTACTGCCAGGGGCCCTGCCATGAGAACCAGGTGCTAAATCTCTTCTACTGTGAGAAGTAAATGCAAAACTGCAGAGACAAATAAGTCCAGCTGTTAGATTTGCTTGAACAAAAGGACAGTTTCTACAAGCCAAAAGCTAAACGGGATAATTCCCCCAAAATCTCTCATGTCAATCTAAACATGTGTGACGTTTTTGCTTCTGAGGAACACAAAAGTAAATATTCTGAGGTATGTTGTTGACTAAACCGTGGTGGCATTTCCATTGTATGGTCATAAAACCACTAAAGGCATTTCTCAAAATAGCTTCTTTTGTGTTCCACAAAAGAAAAATGTCACACAGGTTTAAAATGACATCAAGGGGAGGGAACATTTTATTTTTGGGTTTTAACTGATCCTTTCATAAACAATCAAGTCTTGGTACAAACATTGCAGCAGTTGTAGGTTCATAATGATGGACAGATGATGTGTTTTTTGTCCTGCAGTCATGTATTGCCAGGCACGAGTCTAATGGCATTGACATCATCATCGCACTCATCGTGAACCCGATTGATCCACTGGGAAAGAACCGGCTTGACCTGGTTCTGGAGCTGAAGGTCCGTGTTTGTGTTCAGCTGCTCATGTGCTTCCCAGGAGGCTGTTGATACAGTCCTGATGTCTTTTGGATCGCAACATAACTTATTTTCAAGCATTGCAGATTTTTGTTTATAGTGTGTGAAGGGGGATTTTCATAGCACTTCTTTTTTAGGTTGCTCCTAGATTTTGTCTTTAAAAAATTCCTGTGGAGTGAGAAATAAAAACAATTAATCCCTTTTCTGAGAAAATGCTAATTTAAAGTTTATGTTTACATGTGCAAGTCTTTACAGTAATATGTTACAGTTAAAACATCATTTAGTTTCTGCATGTCTCACCAGCATGATTAAAATGTCTTGTTCTACTCTTGTTCTTTGTAGAACAATGCATCTAAACTGCTTCTGGCCATCATGGAGAGTCGTCATGACAGTGAAAATGCTGAGAAGATCCTGTACAAGATGAGACCCAATGAGCTGGTGAGTTCCTCAGCTTCACCTATTATTTATTCATGTTTTGATCATGTGTTATCAGCAAGAACATCATGTATTGGGTCTGCATGACAGGTTGATGTGATGAAGGAAGCTTACGCTCAGGGAGAAGAAAGTGAGATTGATGAAGAAACATCAGACCAGATCAGTCCTAAAGACGTTGGTCACAACATCTACATTCTGGCCCATCAGGTGAGATTTTGATCCAACTCTGATTCAGTAAAACATCTCGTCTGTCAGCTGTACAACTCTAGTGAAGGACAAGCTTTCCAGGAGTTCTTGGCTTTTCACGTTTGCATTGATTTTTATAGAAGAGGTCTCTGAGGAAACTTCACGTCCCTGGTGAGGACCTCCTCCAGTCAGCTGTGTGTTTCTCAGACTTTCACTTCCTCCTGTATTGCTGTCAGGTTCAGTCATCCTCCAGACGGTTTATTTCTGGTGCTTATTGGCAGCTTTCACTATGACTTCAGCAAAACTTGCAAAACAGAAGAAACATGCAAAACTCCCTCAGTGTTTGTTTTGGATGTTTGGCTAAGTGTTCGTCCAATCATTGTATTCGGCCTGAATGCACTGATAGGATCTTCTACTTGCCTGTTAAACTGTGTGGCGTTCATGTTGGAGGAGGTTTGAGGAAAGCATCTTATTCAGGAAGACATTGAGTGATGATCACATTTTATTGTGGTTGAGTTTTTTCATTTGCTGATCAGTGTTTGTCTATTGTGGTTCTCAGCCCTTAATAGCTACAGTGCTAACAAACAGATCCTTCTGTTTACAGGGTGCAGGAAGAATGACAGGAAATGAGATTTATTTGGTGTCTGTTATGATTTCTGTTGCGTGTCTCGTTCTCTTCAGTTCTTCTAAACAGTTTCTTGATGTTACTTTGATGTGCAATGAAACAAACTCTGGAAATATTGTTCAGGCAAAAAAGTCTCGGTGAGAAATGATGTTTTCCATCTTACAGTCTTGAGAATCGCACAGTTTTGTTCCATTAACTTGTGAAGAAGAAAATATGCAATTAAATCCATTGAGTTTGTTTGTTGGCTGTGTGGAAATCTTTACCCAGATTTTAGGTTTTAAGAATATTCTCTTAACGTTACCATCATGAATCAGTGTGTTGTGTTGACTGCTGTGTCTCTGGTGATCAGTTGGCCCGGCACAGGAAGAGCCTCCAGCAGAGTTTAAAACCCGGTCCGGACCCCAGTGCTGATGGAGAGGACGCGCTCAGATACTACGCTAACCATACGGCTCAGATAGAGGTGTGTGAGAAGATTAAGAATCATTGCTCCGCCTTTAAAACAACAAACTCAACCTGTTGTTTGAGTGTTGATTTGAATTTTCAATGGCACTTTTTTAGAATTTGCTTCCAGCATTTTATTTCAGAGTTATTAAGATCATTTTTAAGCGCATTAAAGCTACTTTTAATCACTCAGTAGATGCAACAGTAGATTTAACAACCATTCTGCACAATAGTCATAATAGGGGCAAGATGATTTTTGCTTTATCTTTCAGATCGTGCGGCACGACCGAACGATGGAGCAGATAGTGTTTCCTGTGCCCAACATCTGCGAGTTCCTGACAGAGGAATCTAAAGTGCGAGTTTTCACCACCACAGAACGAGACGACCAGGGCAGCAAAGTCAACGACTTCTTCACACAGTTCGATGACCTTTACAACGAGATGAGATGGCAGAAGAAAATCAGGAGTGAGCTGTTTTCCTCCCTGGACTTAAATGTCTTCATTACAGCGTTCAGTGTGTGTTTGGTTCATATTAACTTCATGTTGAGTTACTGGTGCATTAATGTGTTTATTAACAGATAATCCGCCACTGTTCTGGGTGTCCAAACACATCTCATTATGGGGGAGCATCTCTTTTAACCTGGCTGTGCTGGTTAATCTCGCCGTGGCTCTTTTTTATCCGTTTGGAGACGATGGAGATGAAGGTTTATCCTCATTTATTCACACAATGATGTAACTTAAAGTAACAGTTCACCAAAAATAAACATTGACCTCAGTCGTCTAAGCTTGTATTCTGTTTTCCTATTAAACACAAACGAAAAATTATAAACACATTTAACGTTTATTTTGCATGTTATATGCAAAATGAAAAAAATACAAACAAAGTACAAACCCTCTTTTTCAGATGGTAAATTCACAGGTTTGTAATACTGAGCTCTGAGGGAATTAAACGCCTTACAGTATTAATTCAGGCTTCATGTCGTCTATCAGGAACGCTCTCGCCATTCGTTTCCATCTTGCTGTGGGTTGCCGTGGCGGTGAGCACCTTCCTGCTGCTCGTCCTGCCGCGGCCCGGAGGAATCCTGGCGTTCCTGGTCACCGTCATCCTCCGCTCCATATACACGCTGGGTTTGGCACCCACCCTGCTGCTGCTGGGGGCTACCAACGTAAGTTCATTATCAACCGGTCGTGCTCCGTTTCACTCGCTAGCTGTGCGTGACCATCAGTTTATTAAACGTCAGAGGGAACGCTGAGCGTGACGTGTTAGCAAAACTGAGTTCCAGGACAGCTGGTGAAGTTGTTAGCTGATTAATCGCTATTACTGGTTGAATATTAATACTGATTCATTGTTAGTGGCTTGATTTGAAACGATGGCTTGTATCTGTGCATCTTATAATAACAGTGAGATCAGATTCCATGCGTCTCCAGCTGAATGGAGCTGCAGTGATCAAACTGCCGTCTGTTGTGTCGGTCTGTCAGTCTGTGTTTATTGGCGTCTCCTCAGTCATTATGGCTGCGTGTGGAACCAGCAGAGACATGTGCTGAGACGGATTCTGAGAGTCTGTAATTGGTTTAATGTCACCTCAGATTTGATATTGGGCTTTAAGCGCTGACTCAACGCAGAACTAAACCTGTACAGAAAAAGTCCAAACCTTTGTAACGTTGTCAAATAAAATGCAAAGGCCCAAAATAACTTGGTTTCTAAATATCTACTGAAATTAATTTTTTTCTTTTTTCTAGCATTAAATATTCTGTTTTAATATGATCTTTAATGTGACCGTAATGAAGTTTCCTGTCGTAAACGTCGCGTCTCTTCACAGCTGCTGAATAAAATCGTGTTTGTGGTGAGTTTTGTGGGGAACCAGGGAACGTTCACGCGAGGATACAAGGCCGTTATCATGGACGTTTTCTTCCTGCTTCATCTGGGTTATGTTATCGTGTGTGTGCTGGGCCTGTTTGTCCATGAGTTCTTCTACAGCATTCTGGTACGGCTGCATGTTTGTGGGGTTCTTGTAAAATTACAGAAAATAAATCAATTGCATGATTTTAGATAATTTTCTATTTTGTATAAGATTTAATAAGATACAAGTGCATGTAATTACAGCTACAGTGATTATAAGTGACACATATTGGAGTTAAATGACATTACAGAAGCAGTTTTAAGTGACGTCTCGTCTCTGACGTGTCGTTTTCTAACCAGTATAATGCTTGTCTTTCATTCTCTGTAGCTTTTTGATCTCGTGCGCAGAGAGGAGACGCTCCTGAACGTGATGAGGAGCGTGACGAAGAACGGACGCTCCATCTTCCTCACAGCTGTGCTGGCCATCATCCTCGTCTACCTCTTCTCCATCGTGGGGTTCCTGTTCTTTAAAGATGACTTCCTGATGGATGTAGACCACCACCCTGCCTTAAGTAATCACGACTAATGAAACTGTGTTAGCATTGAGCGGTGTGTGTGCGCATGAGTGTGTGTGCGCGTGTGTGTCTGTCTGCGTTTGTGTGTATGAGTGTGTGTGTGTGTGTGTGTGTGTGTGTGCGTGTGTGTGTCTGTCTGCGTGTGTGTGTATGAGTGTGTGTGTGTCTGTCTGCGTGTGTGTGTATGAGTGTGTGTGTGTGTGTATGAGTGTGTGTGTCTGTCTGCGTTTGTGTGTGTGTGTGTGTCTGTGTGTCTGTCTGTCTGCGTGTGTGTGTATGAGTGTGTGTGTGTGTGTCTGTCTGCGTGTGTGTGTATGAGTGTGTGTGTGTGTATGAGTGTGTGTGTGTCTGTCTGCGTGTGTGTGTATGAGTGTGTGTGTGTGTGTATGAGTGTGTGTGTGCGCACATGGCCGTGTGGCTGTGTTGAGATGGGATCTGACCTCCCGCCTGTTGCGTAACCCTACAGAAGCCACACACACTTATGTAATCACTGCTTGTGTGCGGTATAGCCCTATACAAGCACTGGGGCCACGTTTATAAAGCCACACATGCATAGAAACACAATAAACATGATTTATTAAACACCCAGTTCTGCAGATGTGCTTCAGAGGTTAAAACAGTTCTTCATAAATATGAAACTGAAGCTGAATTAAACTGTCAGAATTGTTAAAGGGACAATTTGCTGTAAAAAACCAAATCATCTCATTTACTGTCTCTCAAGTTGTTCCAAACCCACAACTTCCATGGAGCACAAAGATGTTAAACAGAATGATCAGAACTGACAGCTAGTCACCATTGAATGGTGAAGAGTGACTGAGATGCGTTTGGAACAAAACCAGTTCATTTTTCTGGTGAAGAGAAAGTTATTGCAGGTTTTGTTTAACAAGCGATTTATCTCACAGAGAGACTAAACATGAAGGAGTCCATGAAATGTTTAGACGGGACCTGTTCTAACTCCCCCTTCAGCCCTCATCACGGTAAGTTAGTACAACCACAGAAGCAACTTTATAAAGGTTTAAATATCACTGTACTAGATAAACATTATCATGTGTATGTTTAATGCGAACATGCTCAGAAAATGAAAGTAATTTATTTTGATAAGCAAATTGATCATCTTAGTGTGTGAATTTAAAGAATAAGATTTATTTACTGTTTTCTACAGTATAAATACCATTACTATCAAAAATCCTCATTATATTTTAGTCTATTTAACTAATTCTGTTAATTGTTTTTGTTAAAAATTAATAGTTTACTATTAAAGACTATTTTTGTTTGTGTGTCACAGGGGAGGAAGATGATGGTGATGGCACAGAGCGTGTGTGTGACACCTTGCTGATGTGCATCATCACGGTTCTGAATCACGGCCTGAGGAACGGAGGAGGAATCGCAGATGTTCTGCGCAAACTCTCAAAAGAAGTGAGAGACACACCATCACAGACACACTCACACACGACGCCATAAATCCCTCCAGCATCACTGATGTTTGTAGCATCTGCAGGATTCTGTCCTTCATTCGTTTTCCTCTTCATCTGTGTCTGTATGTCTGAGGAATCAGTCACGCTAGCGTCAGAGACTCCTGTCAGTCTATTTTGGGGACTATTGACAACAGCAGAACAATTGGTGATAAACGAACAGAGGAGACTCGAATAAAGCCGTGTTTGAGATTTTTGAATGTATTTTTTTATAACCTTTTGCTTTAAATGGTCAATAAATATTTGTGTAAAAGTGTGTGTGTGTTTCACCCATAACTCTTGTGTGTGTGCATGTCTGTGTTTGTGTGTGTGTGTGTATATCCATCTGTTTACCCTGTAACTGTTGTTACTCAGGAGCCCATGTTTCCAGCGCGTGTTGTGTACGACCTCCTGTTCTTCTTCATCGTCATCATCATCGTGTTAAACCTCATTTTTGGTGTGATCATCGACACATTCGCTGACCTGAGGAGCGAGAAACAGAGAAAGGAGGAGATTTTAAAGACCACCTGTTTTATTTGTGGTATGTCTTTGTTTCATTCATAAACCTCAGCATGGTTATGATGTCACAACGGTGAGCGTATTAACACTCCACCCTGTTTGCATATCAGTGTTTGTCTTTATTGTGTTTTCAGAATACGTCTGGACAGCTCCAGTTCTGCCAAATTCTATTTAATGCAAAACATATAAAGCAACATAAGTGTGCAGTGAAATGCGTTCTACCAAAATAACTGCAAGAACGTTTATGATAACTTGAAGAGCACTTTTAGGGAACCTTAGGCAACGTTCTAAGACTGTTAGCTGAGTCAGTGCAGTGAATACAACCAGTTCTGATGGACAGAACAAACCATTTTGTGTCATTTTTCTTGTCGTATTTCAGGCCTTGAGAGAGACAAGTTTGATAACAAGACGGTTTCCTTTGAGGAACACATCAAGTTTGAGCACAACATGTGGCACTACTTGTACTTTCTGGTTCTGGTAAAGGTTAAGGACCCGACAGAGTACACCGGTCCTGAGAGCTACGTGGCCCAGATGATTAAGGTTAGTCCTGCTTTCGGTATCAGTGCTTGTCTGTCCACTCGCATCCTGTCTGAATTATTGCCAGACTTCATATCTCACATTACAGGAGCTTCAACCGTGGAAAAACTGGCCAAGAGACGCCCACTTACACAGAGCAGTGTGTGATAAATATCCCATCAGAGACTCTAGAGACGTCTCAGGGATGTCTCAGAGATGTCTCTGTCGTAACTCTGATATCACTTATCAGAGAGATATTCTAGCACAATAGTTGACTTAATAACATCTTTAAACTGTTATTATTGGTGTGAAATTCTGTCCACAATTGTGTATAAAACACAGCGTAGCCCATCAGAGAATGTACAGTAAAACATCATGTACAGTTAAACATTATAAGTCTTTTAAATTCTTGTTGCATGAAGTCAGTCAGATGCCTTTAGACAATCTCAAAAACATATTAGTTCTAGACAGTCTTTTCCAGTTTTGTGTTCAGTGTGTCAGACGGTTACAGAGGGACAGTCGGCGTCTGATCTGTGTCTGAATGTTTCTCCTGCTGGTGAGTTGCAGCATTAATGCTACAGTCTTGCAGACTGCAGGTCAGCTCAGGTGCATGCAGATCAAAACCTCCAGAAGGTGCTGATGAAATCTGCATGCTGCGCATCCATGGGACTGCTGATGATATGATGTTAAATAATGAATGGCACAAGAGTTCTCATTAAAGACACAGATGAGACATGGGGATGCATCACTAATGATTGTTTAGTTTTGTCAGTGTAAGTATTTGTTGTTTCATATAAAAGGCTGTTTAGAGTTTGTACGGTTGCAGGAGATGCAACAGTAACTGAATGTAAAATACTACAGACTGGCTTCTGTGTGTGTGTGTAGACTTACTTGAACACACACACACAGAAACTGTGCAACTGTGCAAACTCTACTCAGTATAAAATGCAGGTTTATGCCCAAGCAGGTAAACTGCATTATGCTGTTAAGTGTGTGTGTGTGTTACTATCACAAAGTGTGTGTGTGTGTGTGAGTGAGGGAGAGAGAGAGCAGGTACTGCTGCAGTCACTGTGTTATGTAACTCATCTCAAGCGACCTGCCATTAGCTCAGCCTATCCTCACACGTGCTCTCCTGTCCTATGCACACACACACACACACACACACACACACACACCTGCTACACTGCTTGTTATCGTGCGGTGAGACAGGCATCTCCTTGGTAACACCATCATCATGCACTGTCGGCGGTTACCAGGAAAAAACTCTCTGCCTCTAGACTCGGGATCGATGCGAGTTCAGAGGTCATGGATCGCGGTGGGATCACACGGTGGGATCAGCGAGCGTCTCGCTGTCAGTGTGTGACGGCAGATGAGCGCAGGAATGCATGCGGCAGCCAGACGCGCTAATCAAACTGATTATTGCAATCATGCATCTATTTCCAGAGCGGTGTGATGGCTGTGCTCTGAGGACACGTGATTCTGTCATTATGCTGTCTGTCAGATGGGAGAGAGTTTGATAGCTGTAATGACAGCGCAAACACCTTCCCCACACAAGCGTGAGTGTGTGTGTGGTGTGAGATGTTAGCCAGTATTAGATGTTTTCTGCGTTATTCCTTAAAAAAAACTTAAAAATAAAGTGTGAAATGTTTTCGATTGTAAAATACCTCCTGTCTCAGATTAAAGTGTTTGAACGTTGTAGTTTAAAAGTGTTTTTGTGTGAGTGTATTGATATAAATGTTGGTGGCCCTGGAATTCATATGCTATGAGTATTTTGGCAAATATGTAATATTTAGTTAATATTTAACTTCATTATTCAGTGCTGTCCTGGAAAATATTTTTTTAAGCAGTCACATAAAGTGGCCAGAGGAGTCGTGTCTCATGTTTGTTGTTTATTGTATTCTGAGGTTGCAACACTTAGTGCAAGATCTTACAGAATGAAGTGTTTCATGAGACCCACCGACACAGTCTAGCCTCTGTTCATGTCCTCGCTTCACCTCTGCTTCCCTACACCTCCTGCAGAAAGGCTTTAATGTTTCCACAGATGCCGTAATCAGCCGTTCCCTGAAACTAATTCATTTTTCCCTAATGCTAATTGCTTTGAGTTCATCTGCCACTGAAAGCAGATTGAGTCGGTCAGATAACACAGATCCTGATTTAAATGCAGTTTCTGACGTGTCTGTGTGAATGTAGACATTGTTCTTGTCTGACAGCGTTGTGTTTGTCCAGGTTGATTTATGTTTTGTTGTTGGCTAGTGTACGGCAGAGATGGGGGAGTCAGATGTTGCCGGTGTTGTGCGGATGTGTTTGTGTCTTACTGTGTGTTACTTCATGCTTCTGTAGGAACGAAAGCGGCGTTTTCCCGCCTCTAAACATATCCTGGACTCTCGGAGCACCTTGTGCTGCTCCTGACAGGCTGCCTGTGAAAAGCAACTTACATAACTGCCTGTGATGAGACCCGCACTGTTATCCCCCTCCTTATCACACACACACAC
>JBAJNP010009452.1:0-18139 GCA_036877545.1 Yasuhikotakia modesta
TTGTATATCTTGACCTCATTTAGTGTCCAGAGACTTTTCTAAATGACCATGTAAGGAGATGAAGAAATACCAGCTTGCATTCAAGATTTGTCAGGTATTTTTTATCAGTCTTTACGTTTCCTGGAATGTGGCTTTGCTAGCATTATAAGCATTATAAGCTCTCACCACATCCGCACACAGAAACTCACACATAAGGCTTAGTGGGACTCGCTGTACTAAGAAATGTGCTACATGGTTTTAGTAGATGATGCTGAAGGCCAGAGGACAAATACAACCACAGGAACATAAAAGCACATGTTCCCTTATTCCCGTTTCACCTGAAAAGGTTTCTAAGTATCGCCAATCCTTCAGATGAGGATTTGTGGTTGGATAAGAAACAGTTGTAGAGTTTTAATGTGTGATATGTAGCTGTGACAGTATCCCAGCAACCTTCACATTTCATTTATTCTCACTAAACAAAAGGAGGAAGTTCTCAATTATGGGACACTAATGATTTGCAAATCTTTCTGTTGTTCTTTTGCAGGCAGGGTGACCAGGTTACAGTTTAAGCATCTCTTTTACACTTTTTTTTTTACTTTTTACACTGATGTCTGTAATTTTGGGTTGTTTGGATTTCACGGACAATTGAACTCATCAATTGAATGCAAATCCTAAGCCACCTGAGGTTTTTGTCAAACAAACGAACCTGGGACTGATTTTAACAAAGGATGTGCTAATGCTAAGCATTTGAGAAGTGCCTGAAACAATAACAGACATAGAGTCAATGCTAAAGCTGTAGAAATCAGACAGTGGATTAAGGGTTTATCTGAAATGAAACCTCATGGTTGAGCTCTGAGGCTTCAGTCTTTGCTTTCATACCTGAGAAAATTTCAAACGACAGACAAATTTAAACAACTCTGGCTAATACTCTGACAGCTGGCTAATAAGTGATACCAGTTCATTTGAAGTGGACTTGACTGGTATTCCAGAAGCATATGTTTAGGATCAAGCTATAATATTTACACTCAAGGCCATATGGTGGAAATTAATGGTGTAGATAAACTCATCACTCGTGTTTGCTCGAGTCTTGTGGCTGGACTGAAGTAACCTTTCCTACCTTTCCTGAGGAAACAGACATTCTGTGGTGGCTAGTGAGTACTCAGAGTCAAAACTGGCTTACATGAACAGCCTGGACACATTTGACGGATTTGATTAACAGGTGTTTTGCCACAGTGGACACACATACACACATTCACACACGGCCAATAAACACCAAAAGAACATTGAGGATTTGAAGTATTGATTTTTCCACCACACTTAACATGCCAGCATATATCTCAAGGGGGAACAAGTGTGCTAAATGCGCTCCCCTGATGTTATCATCATTGCCTGAGGGAAAATAAACCAGTGTGTCACCACAGAGAGACATTTAACACTGACACGGCTTGTCTTTCAAAAGTAACAAAGACATCTTGTAACTATGTAAACCGTGAATTATTGCCATTAGTGGATGATTAAAAATCCTCTTCTGAGCTATTATATTTATAACACAGTCCTGTAACAGCTGTTTCTTAATGATGATTGGTTGGTTTGACAGGCAAATAATAAGTGAGTATGACACAACGTGCTTTATTTGCTTATCTTATATGATTAATGACTAAAGTTAGCAATTAGCACCCGCATGATGCTTTGTGTACAAGTTCAGCTGTCATTACAGTATACAGACATTATGACCAATTAAGCGAGGCGTCACTTTAAATGTCTACTTTAGATTTAACATTTAGGTTATTTAATAGAAAGTATCTCTGCATTTAAAGAACGTTACTCAAACAATTATGCTTGGAGCCAGATAACACAATAAGATGCAGTGCAATAGCTATATTTAGCCCTGCGTCTTTGGCAAGCTGCAATATATTATAAGACCTCAGACATGCCCCAAAGGGTTAGAGGTCACAAACTAAAATATAATCCACGTTTTATTATTCAGAAAAGTAGAACAAGCAGATGCTGAATTCTCTCTGAGGAAAAACCTTTAGTTTTAGGATTTAGAGCTAATATAAATAATGTCTTCCACAGCAGGTGCATTTCTGAGGATTCAGAGAAAATATAAAAGTCAATGTGTCACATAGTGGGTCTGACAGTGCAGTTAGCCTTGACTTATTTCACTTTATCAGAACTGAGTCTGATTTTACTCGCTTCACTCTTGTCTTTGTGGGACGTTGTAATTTTTAATGACAGAGTTTGATGTCATCAGTGCGAGTGACATCATGAGTTCTAGTATCAGACGTTTACCACTGTTGCTCGGTAACATCTCAAGAAAGAAAGTTTCACTTTTAGCTTCACTTTTAGTTTTTTTTACCTGCACAGAACAGCATTTGCACAGCATCTGCTATGGACTGCATTGCAGAAGATGGAAAAAACTCTTATTATATGGTACTAACATTTGGAGAAACTTGAATGAAATTTATTACTATTAATTTATTACTACTATCACTAAAAATCGAACCAGCAACCTTCCGACTCTTTAACCAGTAGGGCACAACTGCCCCTATAAACCATATATTGTTAAATTATCTCCTCTGTCCATTTAGAATTGTTATTTATAGGTTATCCAGCGGTAATATCACTCACAGATGTTGAGGGTCACTGTGTCCTCAGACATACGGCTTCATTTCTACCTGTCAGAAGATGGCTGAGCTCCAGCCCAGCTGCAGATGAAGGTGGTGATAAGAGAGCAGATACACTTCTCACACTCACATGTCCTGGGAAAGAAAGAGTCCCTCAGGGGCCGATTTGCCAGGTACAGGACAATCAATGCAATTTTGCAGCCCAGCTGAGCGGCCCTCAAGCATGCAGTACAATTCTTCAGCTAACACGTGTCCTGAGGGACGCCACTCTCTGTAATATTGCAGCTTCAGGTAGCAATCTTTGCTGCCTTTTCTAGGAGAACCATACATTGGGGGGCTAGAGCAGGTGTTGGTTCCTGCCTGCTACACTCATTTGCAGTGACCAATTTTCGTGTCTATGTGGGAACAGTAGTGAAGTTTACATTCCACTTCAGATTACTAGCTTTACTCTGAATTGGTCGGTTTAACAAGGTTTAGCAAAACGACACCACACAAATCAGTACAGAACGACTTCTGGAATCATTAAATGACTTGGGCCATAAATGTGCTTTGCCCAAAAAATATTTAATTTGATTTTTCTATTCCAGCCTTTAAAGAGCTTTTGGTATCTGGCAAGCCTGTTCAGGTTGGTTATTTTATCGGTAACATCTGAAGACTCGCTCTGACACGAGGTGATTGTGACGCTCCTGACAGGCTTGATGTTCATTTGTAGAACATGAAACGCATAAACTTGCGGTGACTCAGGATGCCGTACTCAGAACGTATCCGGTACCTGAGTAGGACCAAACTCAGACCCGCAGGTTCCTCAACATGCTAACTTTGATTCTGCAAAAAAAAAAAAAATCACAGTAATTTTCATTGATCTTGTAAAGATGCTTTTGCTAAGATATGTTAGATGCTGATATACTAAGAGATATGCTAGCACGTTTTTAAGGTCAAATAACATGATTCTACCACAACGTTCAAATGCTAAGATATTGCTTTTTCATTTCATTACATGGTTGCTAGGGTACTGTAAATAGATGCTAGGGTATAGCTAAATTAACATGGTAAAACTTAGACAGATGTATGTCAGAATCAAATGAGCCCATTCTCATGTCTGTGATGTTTAGGCAGTCCTAACAGCACACAGGCATTACTTAGAATTAGCCAGTTAATTAGCAAAATTCAGTAAACCATTTTATTGCACCTTAAACACAGAAATATTATCAATCATATCATCATGCAAATGGGTAAAATGTTTGTGTAAAAAAATCAAATTGACTTCAAATGAGATGGGCCTCTTGCAGATACAAACCACTATTTGCCATCTCACAGTTTTCAATATTTATGTCAATATTCCACAACCTGGACAGTTATTCATTTACATGGAAATGAGGAGAGTGTCGTGACATCATGTGGATGAATACTGCAATCCCCTGACTGCAGGCCAAAGCCACCAGCTTATACTACAATGAAAATAGCAGCCGTTCACACAGAAGATTATGCAGGACACAACGCAGGTGAGGTGTTTGCTAATACAAGCAGCTCTGTTTTTGTCAATGTTTAAGAATACATTTGTTTATGTAAATGTAATTTGCCTGGACATGATTTTTTAATAAAGAATATATATAGAAATCTCTTTCTGGATCATATTAACAGTCTGATATGGTGCCTCATCCTAGAACAATATAGTCAGTTTAAAAGATTTCTGCATTGTTAAACAGTAGAGAGATGCTTTTTAGTGAATCTCAGACTGTTCCTCACATAAAACGAACATATGGCTTTATATATAGCAAAAACTCATTTTGACTGCTTTTAGGGATATTTTACCATGTTTCTTACCTGATAAAAGCTTTTGGAGACAGACAGACAGTTACTAAGCACAGCCGTTTTATGGATAAGAGCTGCTTAAAAATGTACAGGAATGCGTTTATATGTTTGACAGAAAGCAGCATACTGGGTTGAAAGACATGAGTAAATATTAAGAGTATTTTCATTTCTGGGTGAACTATCCTTTTAAAAATAGAGACATGGGTTTGATGTATAGGGAACCAGGCAAAAATGATTACTTCATACATTTATAATAAAAAATAAATGCTGATGTTACTCTGGTATCTTTTGATATGTCATGCATGACATCTTACAAACTTGACATCTGTCGCTGGTTTAGGGTTTTTTCAGGTGTAGTCAGATGTTGACTTTGGTTTATTTATCAAACATACTTAGATAGCACAGACCTTAATAACACAGACCACAGCTCAGAGCGAGAGAGAGAGGATGAGAGAAAGATAAATGAACAACATAGCAGAGACAGAGAAGATAGAAGCAGGAAATGCACAGGCTCTATGCCAAAGCCCTGGGAGCCCTTTACAATATTATCTTAACCAAATGCTCTAAAATTGCAGGTAATTTAATTCCTAATTGATTTCAATACACTCTGATGTTAGCATGCTGCTAAGCTAACACTATAATAATCCAAGAAGTAATAGGGTCATTTTATGCAACAATTGCACACACACATAATACACAGGTTACAACTAGCTGAAATTTCCCTATAAAATATCCAAAATAAAACAGGACCAGCTGGAAAAGTTTAAAATATGTTACAGCAACGTTTTCCAACAATGTTTTGAAAACAACTGCAAGCAGCGGTGAGTGGTGCCTCTCAGAAAATGATGCAGAATTTTCACATACATTTAATTCTGAGATAAATGTGATGCGAGTTTCTGCTGCCAGTGGTCCCACATCAGCCTGATCACTCGTATTTTACTGAGATCACTCAGATCGTTTCTTTATTGCCTCGCCATGGCAACTCCTGTTTGCCATTCCACAAATCCCTTCACCATTTAGCATCAGCAATGTCCTGGCATAATAATTCCCAAATTTGGTGATAATCCAATAACACCCCTAGAAGGACTATTTAAATGTAGAGCGTGGAATTGGCAGAAAATCCACATTGAACCCAAAATGGCCCCTGTTGGGTGGAGTTGGGTTGGATGGTAAATGTCATTTTGAAAGTTGTGGCTTGCTAAGAACCATATCAAGTTGTTCTCCATGTACCACTTCTTCTTGGTTGGTAAAACTAACCCCATCACTTTAGCCAAAAGGGGGCGCGTTTTATCTACCTTTTATCTTTTTGTCTATTTTGTGTGTGCCAAGTTTAATGCCTTTTTTGATCTGTGTCTATCTTTTTGCCAAATTAAATAACTAAACTGTGTACCGTTTCACGGGCTGCCATAGACATCTAGGGTGGAAGAAGAAAACGAATAAATGTAACAGGGGTCTTCATTGTAAACAATAACCCCTAAATAATAATAATTACCCTGAAGAAATAATAGGGCCCTTCACACTGAACACTAATAAAATGTGTTCAAGAACAAATCAGAACAAATAACCACTCCAAAAACACCATCCACTGCAACAGCATAACCCAGGAGAGAAATCTCTGCCTTTTACAATCACACACCATTTAGTGGCTGATGAAAGGAGCTTAAAAAACTGCTGCCACTTGTTGGGCATCACGTATGGGGGCTGTAATATTACAGAGGCACAACATCAACCTGTTGCCAGTGGTTATTGTTGGGACACAGAACAGTCAGTGTGCTTCTGCTGTATGCAGATGCTGCAGATGAACTTTTAGCTTTGGCATAATTTCATCTATAGAGATGCAAATGGATGTTGTGGGACTTTCAATGGCACCACTGAACTCTCACTGTATTTGGTATTTCTGTTGATACCCAGGCAATGCTTCTAAAACTTGGATAGTCTGAGCATTGCATGTTAAGCAACCAGATGGCTTTTAGTGGTGTGATTAGTATTACAATGGTCAATGTGTTGTAATCAGCACAATAAATTGGCCATCATCCATTTTTGTAACTCTGAACCTATTTAAATTACAAAATATAGCCACAAGTGGCAATTATCGGGGTCCCAACAGGTTCATTGCCATTAGAAATATTTGGTAGAAATTGATGCAGATGAATTCACTTTTAAAAGTCAAAAAACACTGTCAGTGTATCATGGTTTCATAAAATAATCATTTCTATGAAATGAAACACTGATGGTAAGATTGAAGTTTTTATGTTTAACCCAGTTTTGTATTGATCCTGTTAATGTTTTGCCTATAATCAAACACAACATTATGTAGATATTTTTTGCCAAGTTTCATGCAAATCGTATGAACACGCCGAGACGATTAAAAAAATACCTTTAGAAAGATGAATTGGGGAAAACGTTTTAGTTTATTACGTATTGCCAATTTTCACAAAATATAAAACACATACTTGGTTTTATGTCATCTATAAATATGTCAGTTTTCGCAGTGGTAGGATTTGGCTGCTGAAATGTACTGGCTGATGGCAGCCATGTTTATTTCATTTGAGTGAAATTATAGAATATGTGGGGACATCCACCAAAGATGTGCATCAGTTTATATCTTCATCAAGCACATGTGTGTGACGTATTAGTGTATTTCTGTTGTAGCACCCCAACATTTACTGACGCATTCACAGGATGTCCTAATGTCTACAGGCAAATAAGGGGGAATGGGCCACACCCACAGATTTCATTGGTACACCTGCTAAATGGCTTGACAGATCAAAATTCTTTTGGTAAGTTTTTGCCATAAGTGTGTATAGATAATGAATAGATGCCAATTGAAAAGGGTGAAAAACTTTAAAGACAGAAATGAGATTAAAAATATAGTTATATTGGAGATATACTTAACTATTCAGGCGGATTTAGATTTCGGGGACAAAAATTTTATTGTAGTCCACATTTTGTGGAGATATTGACCATCTGCACCAAAACATAAATTAGCTTGTTAGAGCGCCACCTAGTGTCCGACAGACGTGGACGTGCCCGAGGATTTCTGTCCCCGAACCACAGCACAGAAGGGCTTCAGCAGAACTCACGTATCTTTACATGGCAAAGCAGGGAGTAATGAAAGCTTTTCCTACCTTGATTTTAAAGATGATGATGAAATGTTTGGAAACTCGTGTCCTTCTCGGGGTCCTGTTTTCAAATGTCACGGGACAGATGCGTGAAGATTACTGAACAGATCTGACATTTGAAACCGAAGTGTGCCCAGTAAAGCTACACAGCATACTGCACTATAACACTCAGTGATATATTTCAGCACAACATGTTACAATAGCTCTCACAACCAACACTATACCAATCACGATACTGTAATACAATATTATATCACAATATTACACTACACCACAAACTGCACCAGACTACAGTGCGTTTTATTCTACATGCTGTAAACTCCACTGAACAGTTTAACACACAGCAGCACCATCTCTCACCACCCCACAACATACTACACTGCACTGTACTACATTATACTGTACTATGCCACATAACACTATAACAGTGTATGTTTGACATATTTTATATGAGAGTGCAAACGTCAAGTTAAAAGTTTCGCTCTTTTCAGCAGCATCACATGTATCACAATGACAATCTCCAGCATGTGATGCGAGTCAGAAACATGTTGCCACAAACATCTGCCAAACAACAACTTCACCTGCTTTATCTGCCTTTAAAACAAACGCTTTCCGTTCAGTTTGTGCAGCTCAGTGGCGTTTGCAGGATGAAGATTAGACGCCCAGCACAAATACTCAGATTCGCTTTCATTATAAAACTAACATTTCTTGATAAAAGTCACGAGATAATTATGGATGAAATTCAACCAACCTGACGTACAAGGTTCCTCCTTTATCTCACAAGCATGAGTGAGATAAACACAAAACCCCGCAAATACACGTGTGGATTATAGACGCATAGATGAACGTGTCATTTAAAGTAGGAGACAGTGTCTCATTCATGGATTGTCAGTAAATGAAAGATAAGGATGAAGGCAGCCCACCTGCAGCGTGAGCGGATCGTTGTCACCGCGGACGGACCACAGCTCGTCTGACTGCCGCGCGCGCGCACGTTTGTACGCGTTCATACAAACGTCCCGCTTTCAACTGTTTACGCGCGGGCCGAAGCCACGCCCCTGCCAGATGATTGGTCAGCCAATTATAAAACCGTTCCCTCAGGACGATGATTGGTCACTGGAACCTACAGTATCCGCCCACCTCCCACTAAATCATCCACTGACTCTAAATGAGATTATACAGTCAAATTAATACTTAAATGTAATACACATGAATATTGTACCACAATTAACACAATCATTGATTATTTATTAATGTCAATGGGACTTCTTTAAAATGTAATAAATGTAAAGTAATTAAAGAAGTACAAGTAATATTTTGTGTCAAAATGACAATATGGAGCAGATATTATGGATATTTCTAACCAGTATGACATTACACACCTCCAGTTGCCCTGAAGTTTAAAGGCTGAATTTCAGGAGTGCTGTGATATGGTCACATTTAATTCAGTCCAGATATCGTTTCCATGAATGATGCATGAATATTTGCAGACATCTAAAATAAATCTCTCTGGTTTAAATTGCCCCATATATCAAATACTTTAAAATGTCAGTGTTACTCTGTGTTCGATTCTGGGGGCATGTAGGTTGAGATTTATTTGGAGTTCTATAAACAGTTTGGCAACCATAACAGAGGTCCTATCTAAATTAGCAATTTCTCCTTGCAGTCTCTAATAACAGACAAAAATGCAACCGGAGGCATCATTAAATGTGATGAAAATTGGATGCACATTGTTTTTCCTAAAAGGACATTATTCCAGCTGAGATACTGATGCTGTTTTGCATTGGTTTGCTGAGAAAGGTAAATATCTTGTCTGTCTTAGCAGTCATGCATGAGGACATCTAAGTTCACTTAGCCGTGTCTCCAGCTGCTGATAAAGGTGAAGTTTAATGCTCCCTGAGGCTGAACATAATTCAGTTTGATCTATTTGCAGACCACACTCTTTACTGCTCTGTGTGCAATTTCTCTGTCTCAGGATAAAATGCAGACAGTCTAAAACTAAATGATTCATGTCCTTTTAAAGGGTCGTTTAAAAAATGTACAATAAAAATGTACTAAAAGTGTGCTGTATTTTCAGAACTCAAATCTTCCTTCCTGGTCCAAAAGGAGCATCTTTTAAAATCCAAAACATTTCATTTAGGAAACATAAATGGTGTTCAGAAGCTGTCCTGCACATTCATAGTAAGGCAATAAGTGGAATAAACACTTTCATTCCTTTTTAGAAAAATATAATGAGTTTAAAGCAAAACTAGTTCTCCTACATAAACCACCTCCTACATTATTTCATTCTTAACTTAATACTTTGTGACACACAGATTGTTTGTTAACTTGTCATCATTTAATCCAGGCTTTGCAGCAGGGCTGTCAGTTTCAGCAGGATGTTTTGGTGTTATTTTGTTTTCTCTGGAACAGAATCATTGGGGTGAGAGAGGTAAAAAATGCAGGGCCACACTGTGACGTCTGTAACCTCACATATCACACCGCAGACACTGTTTAATAAAATCATGAAAAACATCACAGAGAATTCTTAAAGGCACATATATAAAATATGACTCTCTATGGGTAAAAGAGATGATGGAAAATGATCATATAAAACTAAATTATGACTCGCTTTTCCTCCAAAAACCTCAATAACATTGTAAGTGGACCTCTGAGTGAACATGCATGATATTAGCCATTCAAATCAAACAGTTGTATAAAGATAAACCCATATTTAACAGAACCAGTCTCTATGTTGATGGTTAATGGTTTGGAGCGTCTACATTTAGCTGGTTTCTGCTTCAGGTTTGGTAGCGCAGACAGACCTCTGGTTCTCATTTCAAATGAAATGTTTGTGCTGTCAGTTCTCCAAGACAGACACTTTCAGACTCGACTTTACAACTTTCCTGAGTGTAAAAGTGCCATTCACAGGGAATGAGATTAAAGCCAGACAACCGGGAGAGAGACTCCATTGCTAATATATAAGACTAAACAACTGGATGTCACATTTCAGTGAAAATTACCAATACTGCAAGATGTTATGAAAGACCAAGCAATGGCAAAATGTTTTGTGCAGTTCCTATTATAAATAAATTGTGAACAAGTTTAGGCAGGTGAGTCTCACATTTGGAGCAAACAAAATGCTAATAGTGTAGTTTAAGATGAAGCATTAAAACTTCACTAGTCAGAATCAAAAGCAAGGTTTGTGAGTTGAAACTGTAATCATGCAAATAATTGCATTGTGCCAGTCTGAACTCTCAGCAATACGGGGATCAAAACATAATGAAAATAAACTTTAAGTTTCCATGGATCCTTTAATCCTTTGTAAGCAGTAAAATATCCATTGTGTTGTGCTGAAGCATCTAACAGAAGAACATTAATCCATCCTGCAGCTATTTGAAGCTTCAAACATACAGTGGAAATAAAAGAACTACATGTAAAGTGTATTAATGCATTATATTTACATACTGTCATTCAGTATAAAAATTTTATATTTTACATACCTATACTGTATATAGAGAGACTATATCTAAATAGATCTAGATCTAAATATTTTATTAGTAATTATTTTCCTTATCGATGCACAGACAATGCAATCTGAGTAAGTGGGGAGGTTAATATAAGGTTGATGGACACAGGTTATATGGACACAGGTTGATGGAATAATTACCTGCAATGAAAAATAAGACGTTTAAATAAACACCAGCTGAATTAATAAAGCACAGATTTCAACCACATTCTAATGGATGCTTGACACACTGTAAATGTCATTTATATCATGCAAAAGTAGGGAGGCAGGCACTCATCAAATTACAGTTAGGCAGCTAGCAGCTCATGTTACTCCAGTTTTCACTTTTAACGCATGTATTTAAAACCTATGACCAAATTGTGTATCTGACGTAATTTGGTAGCAATGCTTAAAAACTGGATAAAATTGCTGGACATTTTCATTCCCATGTTGGCACTTTTCATAATGAGACAGGGTGTTTGGACAGGCCATATCACACTGACTGGAAAACTACAGACTGGGGACAAACAAAATAAGCTCCAGTTTGTATGTAGTTCAAGGGACCCGAAGAACAAGCCCCCCGGGCCCGCACTGCATTTAATATTCTAACCATGCTGCACTGCAGCCGCTAATCTACACAGACAGGCAAATCATTAAACTTTCATCAATTTGACTGTCCATTTGCAACTGCCAATGCAGCCCCCCTTTAACTCTCTCCCCCACCTCAAAAAAGTTCCTGGACTGCCAGTGATGTTTTCAGAACTGAGCCTGACACTGTTGCTTGCAGTCCGGTAATGGTGGGATTTGTGTGTTTGTGTGAGGTATGTGGTGAAACAGTGTAATCTCTCATCACTGCCAAAAGTGTTTGTGGGGAGAAAAACAGCTGTTGTTTCTCCAGAATCAATAGATGAGTGTCTTTATTCACACTAAATGTAATTTCTAATCATACAAAACCTTCCCTGAGTTGTGCTTGCAGATTTCAAACCTTTTTCCCTTCAACTGAATGTGGTGCAGCACAATAAATGTTGGCCCTCGTCTGATCCGTAACTCAATTCTACAAGATTTGGAATAAGACGTTGTGCGCCATTTGCCTGATGTTTGTTTATAAAGACCAATGATTAAAACAAATTACACCCAGCATGTGAGAACAGCCATAAGTCATGAAAACATCTGCTGTTCACTGCATGCCAATGAAAGCTTTATGTCCTCCAGAACGTAATGTCTTCTGATTTAGTTATTGTCTGGCAAATACCAATATGCTATTATTTGCAATTATGTTACCAGCCCTAATTTATCCAAAAACATTATAAATCCTAATGTTACCCCAGTCTTTGTGATGCTAGCATGCTCAGTTTTTATTCCCAATTTCTAACCCTCCCACTCCAAGACTTCACATTTTATTAAGCGAAATGAACGATGTGTTAAACCATAAAGCTTTTGACAAATTGCAAGTTGGTGTAAAGACAGCCAGCTCATTAACACCCCCCATCAGCCGTGTTCATGTTCATTACAGGCCTGTGACGGGCCGGCGGAGAGCTATTAGCACACAGAGACGTTTCAATCTCTCCACTGTAGCCTCTCATTATAAAACACTGACAGAACTGACAAAGTGGAAGACAATCATGCCTCCCCATCTTCCATTTAACTGCCAAAACAACACGAGTAAAAGAACATCTGCCTCAGAGAATCACTTTAATTACGATGAAGAGCGTCGCCAGCCACTGTAAATTTCATCCAGTCGAAATGAAACGAGGGAAGAGGCTTAATTATTGACAGGCTGCATCACTGCAGGCAAACTACTGAAAGTCCCACCTCAGCTAAAATAGAATAACGTAACACTGTACTGGGTTTGTTTACTTTACAAAGCACATGAATATTAGGCTATAAATGGATATGAAACAAAAGCATCTTCAGGTTATACGTTTGTCTGAAGAGACTTCTGGACATGCCCACAGTGTGGTCCCAGTTTTTCAGGGTTACAGCCAGATAACCTGAGGAGTTCTCTATCAAAAGCTGCACATGACACTGTGTTCATCACACTAGGGAAGGAGAAAAGCAGTTTCACTGCACTGGAGGTGTCTGGACACCTCAGCTTGTGTGGTGTGGGCGCTATGCAAAGACTGTGAAACAGGATTAATGTGTGCAGCATGGGACAACCTGTGCATCACTAACCAGCTGAAACGGGGCATTTCTGCCAGAGCCCTGGAGGATGCCTCTCCTGGCAGAATGAGTCCTACAGGTAAGTGTTGACCAACCACCTCATGGGACGGGCCATGGCATCTCTCAGCCAATGAGTTACTCAACGGCGGAGAAGAACAAATGTAACTTGTCACTTATTGAACCTTAAAATTATAAGGTTAAATGATATACAGGACAGTATAGAACTGGTACATTGGAAAAAGCAGCTCTCTGACCTAAAGGAATTAGTAAAGATTCACACGCACACACACACACACACACACACACACACACTGCATGGACTGTAAGTGAAACAGGAGCACCTGGGGGACACAGAGAGAACATCCAAACTCCTCACAGAAACACAGACCATTTCTGCTGAGGCAACAGTGCCAACTGAGCCACTGCGCTACCAAGCTTACAAACAGATTATATACAATAAATACAATTTGTTTTAGTGATAAAATTCAACTTTTACCTTGTAATGCTTTGCATCAAGACAAATCCAGTCAAGAAAATGAAAATGCTCTGAGCAATAACACTGAATAAGTGCTACAGAAAGTGCCATTTGTAGCTGGACACCAGATTTTAACACTGGCTGCTCAACAATGAGTTTTTATCACAGTAATTTGCTGTGCAGGAAGGAGAATGAGGACCTTTAGGTAAGATGGCAGAACCGCAACATCTGTTGTTTTAGATGATGGGTGACGCTTATTTGTGACACAGTCTTTATTTCATCATCTACATCATTCTTAATAGAGAAAATCTGTAATTGTCGTGATTTTGTCAAAAACATTTCAAATAAACAATAAACGTTCATACCTTTATAGCTATAATTACAACAAAGCTTCTTTCTTCACATTATATCACATGAAGTGAAGCGATTTCTGCAAGTGGTGTATCTCCTCTTCTTGTTCTCTCAGATGAAACATTGTGGTGGATTTCCTGAAACACAACACCACAGTCTGACACTTCCTGTGACTGCACAGGGTTTCACAGCCAGAGATGAAGGGAGAGAGAACAGGGGCAGGTTTCTCAGGAAAAAGAGCACATTCCCAGAAACAGTGGAGGTGTTGACTGTCCTGACAGGTGCTGAAAAGAACCACAGAGATTTTACCAGGAACACTTTAGCATAATCGACGCTCCCAAGCTTTACATAATAACACTACAGCAAGATCTGGAGTCTCATGTGATGTTTAAGTGTTTCAACCATTTACAAGAGTAGCTTTTAGTGCAATGAAACATACAGCAGTTCATGACAACATGTACAAGCAAAACACCCGCTGTCAGTGCCTGTTATTTTTGTTTTAAAGTATTAAGTGTGAGATTTACATTTGACAGCAGGTCAAGTCCAATAAAAGATTTAATTCTCTATAAACCCACTGACATGCAGTCAATGAATGAAGTACATGCATGTGCCAGTGCTGTATTGTTATATGTGGGTGTTAATTGTATGTAATGGACATGTATTCACAGTTTTGAGGTCTTTGAAAAGCACAGCAGCTATTCTTTAATTCCTCGTAAAGACCATAATGATACATTTGCTTCATCAATCTACTCAATTATTAGACATATTCAGATATTAATCATATTAACTGATAATAAATCAATAACTTCTGCTGATCAGGACAGACTGAATCAGATCTGTATTTATCATGGCAACATTTTTACTGGAGCCACTATAATAATTACCAATGTATGTAAATTTAAAAATATATAAAATTAAAAAATTATAAAAATGTCTATATGGTTTTAATGTCAGTGAAGGATAAGTGTGAATTTGAACTGTGTTCAGCTCAATCCAACACAAATCAAAACTAGTTTCTCATGTATCTCATTTTCAGGCAGTTGCATGAATAGATTCAGTGACGCTTCTATGTGTAAATAATGTAAAGATATTCTGTTAGCTTATATAGGTACTGTAACATAAACAGTCTTGATGTTTCTACTTTAAAACATTTCCACACCATTAAATTATAAAAATAAAATCTATATTTAGATTTTTATAAAATAAAATATATTTATAAATTGTTTTTATATTATTGCCTGTTTTAAAAAAGCAGAAATACAAGATACATTAGATCTGGTTTAAGTAAAATCAGAGTGGGGCCGCCAACATTTACATACTTCTACTACTTACACCAGTTTATTATTGTGGCTGAAATAAGCTGTGAAACGGCTAGTCAAAGGTGAAGCTACACGACACTAGCTTGAGTGACCGATGAGCCATCATCATTATGCTCTGGGACACAAGGCCAGGACTGTTGAAATGGCTCTTCCTGTATATAGACTGCCAGCAGAAACATCTCAAAAACAGTGAAAAATATCAGCAACGCTGGGATTCAAATCTGGTTTAAATTTGCAATTACAGTCACAGATGTTCAGATTTCATGTTGGAAAGGCATCAAAGCAGCAGGTTTTGCAGGCGTAATATAATTACACACATCTGATAATGTAAATTATATAAAAACTAGTATATCATAATATACATCTGCAATAGTTTGCATAATGTGCATTATTATTTATACAAATAAAATAGAAAATAAATGGATAAAAAGTCTGTAGTTAATATTTAGCAATTAGCCAGTTAGCAAACAAAAAACAGAACTCTGGTGAAGTTATATTTGATTTAAATGCAGACAGAAGAAAAATCTCCTGCTATGTTCTTCAGGTTTTCGTTCTGTGACTTTCTTGGCAGGTTTGAAGTCTGACACCTGATCAGCCAGGCAGCAGCTCTGAGGTCTGCGCCCCAGTCACAGAGAAAAGGGAAATGCTTTTGATGTCTGACCTGAGATCAGGGTTTGTGAAATGAGGCAGGAAAACCAAGCGAGAGTAAATTGGAAGTCACACGCAGCAGTACTGAGTGTTTGCTACACGAGTCTCTGAACTTAAACTACCCCATGAGCACTTTAGTGAGATTTTACATAAGGTCTTCGTCTCCCAAACACGCAGAGACAGAACCACTCTTGAAAAATAAACAACAAACATGATGAAGATGAAGGTAGTGTGAAATTTAGACCTCTGTGAGATGAGTTTGATTTACATGACTGACCAAAAGCAGGACGAGCAAAAGCAGTCAAAAGAAATGACACTTACATCTTTAATAATGTCTGAATCTCTAGGATAATAACCAGTTATTGAAGACAGATGTTCCAACATATTATATATATATATATTAACATAAACGCAGCACAAGTAAAGCCAGCAAATTATCTGCCGTTGAGGCATTGATTCTGATTAAAAACACACAGATGTGATCATTAACATGGCTGAAACTTTAAAGTGATACAGCTACAGGGTTTGACAAATTTGCTATGGCAACATTTAAGACTGTCCTCCATCTGTGATCCAAATTTCATGTTTTTTCATGTTGCCATGGTTCTGTTATACTGCCATGGAAGTATACTGCTGTTTTCTGACAAGACTAGAAAAAAAAAACAGATTTTGACTCTAGTTCCCTTTTAAAATTTCCCTTATATCTGTTAACCTGGCAACATAATATAGACAATAATGCATCTTTGGACTTCTGTCAACCAATCAAAATGCAGCATTCAGCAGCCCTTGTGGGATTAAAATGATGAATTGATTAAATAAGATCTATTTTAGTTCTGGACAATAAAAATAATGTAATGAATGGTTGGAAATGTAAGGGGGCGCTGTGGTGTTACTGAACTGCACTGAGGTCGAATAACCAACATTTTTCAAAGTGTTGCTAAGTAAAGATAAATTTCACACATTTCATGACTAGTGGTGCTACAGAGCCAATGACTACATTATCTTTTCCTTTAAGTGATTCATAAACCCTTAGCTATTAAAACACGATCCCACATTCCCTTCAGCATAGCTGATATGCTTTTGGGCACAGTCAACAAAACCTGGTAAACTTCACAACATCAGAAGGACAAAGTCTGTATCAACATCTGTGCACATCCAATCAGCTGCATCCCACCACTGCCTGCGCTGAGATGAGCTATACAGCTCCAGCACAACAACAACACAGCCTGTTCACTGCAGAACTTCACACATACACTGAATTTCTTTAAGTGCCTCACAAATGAGTGGAAAGAAAACATAGAGCTGCAAGCAGTGATGATGGAGAAACAGTACAGCTTCATTACAGTACAGACTGTTTTAAGTCTTTTGTAAGTGACACACTTCCTGTTGCCAGAATCACTATAACTGTGATTCAAAAACCTACATACAGCTGAATGAAATCAGTGCAAACAGATGACATGAGACACTTCCTGTTTTCATTTTTACCATATATTTATTGCCTCACCATGACAACATGAGATCAAAAATTCCTTTGCAAATAAGCATTCACATTAGCATTACATTAGCATAGCTTTTGCCAAATTTAGTGCTAATCCATAAATGCCCTAGGAAGGGTATTTGACAATTCAGAGCCTGGAATTGTCAAAAAGCCACATTCACTCACAAACACCCCGTTTTTGGAAGTTGTCCGGCTTGATGCTAACGATATACAAAGTTTGGTCACCTGATCACTATAGTCAAAAGAAGCCCTCTGAACCACTTCTGTGTTTGCCATCGTCTAGCAGCAACCAGTGTGATGTGTGTCAGATCTTCTGATGCCATTTAAAACAGGTCAAGAGTCTCAGATAAACCTGAATATAGTTTTAAAGTTTTATGCGTTACCACGACAACATTAAGATTAGCTTTACATCAGCTGTTTTTACGGCACTTTCAGCATGTAAGCATGACATATAAGCATTTAAGTTTTGGGCTAAAGCTTATCCCGTGATCCTACATGTGAACACTGATTATAAACAGGAGCAGAACGAGAGATCATGTGACATGAGACATCAGCAAACACTTGCTGGAGACGCCACACAAACAAAGTCAGGATAAATTACAGAAGGAATGAGATTTACTGTTAGTCTTCAGTAAACAGACAGTTTGAAGTGCAAACTAATTTA
>JBAJNP010009453.1:0-18135 GCA_036877545.1 Yasuhikotakia modesta
GTGTGTGTGTGTGTGTGGTGGGGCAGACACACAGTTGGTGATGGATGGCTTGTGTCAATCTCCTGACACAGCCATTCAGCCAACAGAAATGATAGATGTTAAATCTAATTTTAAACACCCACAACTACAGCGGGCTGGACAGACGAGGCTGTGCTGACAGAACCACGGCTGCAGCGYTCCGATAACACCAGCCCTCACCTGAACCCACACAGAACCAGACAGTGACAGAGCAGGTAAATATTACAACAAGAAAGAAGAAGCGGAGAGAGAGAACATGTTTGTTTGAAGCTGAAGAACACTAGGAGAAGAGAAAGACTCTCTGAACATGTCATGAGGGAATCACATCTCTTCTCAGTTTCTGACACTCTTGAAAAAAAGTTTTTTTGACACAGACGAACCACTTTGGTTGCCCAAATAATCATTCAATCAAAGCTTTCTAAAATATTTATATATTTCCTACATTTTTATACTATTAAAAACCTTTAATGCACCACAAAGTTCCTTTGGTGAAGCAGAAAGTTTCTAAGGATGTTCTATGGAACCATACAGACAAAATGGTTCTTCCATGCGATCATGACGCACCGTTTATTAGAGTTAAGAGACAACAGTTCAGTTGAATTAGTCAAAAAAGACAATAAAATGTCAAACAAAATCAAGGTTTGTAGCTGTGTGATAATACATACAGCGTAAAAACATAAACACACTTACATTATATGGCATTTATATATATGATCTGAACACAATGTGTGTTGAGAGCCTCTAAAAACCACAAATACTGTAGACGTGTGACATCTTTATTCACAACAACACAAACACAGAGACATTTATAGTGTCTGTATCAAGCTGTTATTGATCTAAGCTTTGGCTGAGTAACACTGCACACATTTTATCACAATCCATCAGCTTTTGTGTGTTTCTGTCTCTCTGACCAAACCTGAGCTGTTTAAAAACAGTTCATTTCAGAAACAAATAAACTGCCATTAGAGAAAATATACAGCTGCACATGAGGGTCTCAGTGTAACTAACTAAAGTGGTCTTACTGCAGCAAACACAACCACTGCTGCTCAGTGATTTAAACAAACCACAAACCTAAATGATCAGTTGCAATAAATCAAAGACAGGGCCTGAGTTACAGAGATGAGAATAAAACAAAACGTTGAGAGCAGTTACAACAAACATGTTATACTGAACAGCACTCATCTGTTTAACTCCATCCATCAAAACTACAGGTGAGATCTTCTTCAGTTCTCCGTCCATCACTGAACATCTAAATCACAGCGTTCTACCAACGCTGACAGAGATAAACACACACACAGACAGTGGGTGTCATGCACCACAAGAACCTCAAACCATGTCAAGCCTCAGGTATTCATGTAACAGTGATAGAATAAATCAGAGTAATGGACAGAATATATAATGGCGATGAAACGTTTTTAACCTCTTAAAATAACTCTTAAAAATAATGTTATTGCATTTAAAAACAAAAGCTAATGTCTTAATTTAAACAATTTATCTACTTTTTAATTTTTGAAAAGCTCTTTAAATGTTTTGTCTGTAAAGTGTACTGGTGATGTTATACTGTGATATAATGTTATACATCAGCAGTAAATCACGACACATAACTGACCACATTCACAATGATCTGAGCAGCACCTCAGATTTTCAAAAACAAAGAAAGTTAAAAAGTACTTCATTCATTTTCACTGGTTAAGGAGTCTTGGCAGAAAATGAAGTCTTAATGTGTTTCTGTGAAGACCAGCCGTGAAATGAGAGCTGTGTGTTCCTGCTCCAGTATGAACGTGTTTCTCATGTTAAAACTCTGAACAGCTGCATCACATCAGCATCACAGGCCGAACCTGCTGTGATATCACTGATGGCATGGAACACTGACACGTGCCGTTCCTCTGCAGCATCTTTTCTTTAGGAGAGCAGGAGAATCGCAGGCGTCAGCCGGTGATGTATCGCTCCCATAAAACACCCATTTCCTGCAGCGCCGCGTTACCGCGACACCCGCGCGGGGCGAGGGCGCGTTTAAAGACGCGAGGTCACCGCGCTGGAGGAATAACACAGAGATAACGCTGACATATGCCCTCAGTGTGCTTACAGATACTGTCTGCTAACTGAACACACACACACAACAACACACACACAACACACACAAATAACAACACACACCACACACACACACACAACAACACACACACAACACACACAAATAACAACACACACCACACACACACAAAACTTTAAAATCTGACTGGACGAGCCAAACTCTTTACCTGTAAAACTGACATTGCTGAAACATGCTACACACACCTGTGACATTATTACACAACTTGCGTGTTACAACCCCAAACATCCTTCAGTTAGACTGTTGATGATTATTGTTTATAAATGTCATTAATGTTGTTCCATCTGACCTGAGGTCAGGGATCGACTCTAAACACAGACACTAAAGCAGCAGCGATGAATGTCGTTTCTGACAGAACACAAATGACTCTGGTGTGAGATATAAAAGCTGAGGACCGATCCGCTGCACTGAGCCGCATTAGAATTGCGTTTATAATGGGATATTGAGTCCAGTATTGAGCTGTTGATAATGGCGATGAATGAGGTCACGACAGACTCATTACTGCTGTCAGATAGTTAACACACTTCTAAGTGCTACAGACAATGAGGTTTAGTGAACAAATACAAATGTGAGCTTTTTAATCTGAGCATATGAGCTGTGGGAATCATTTTACACCAACACTGGGAGTTAGTCAGAAAAGAGCGGCTTTACTGAACTCAGTACTGATATTTCTACAAATATTGATACTTTAATTACCATAATATACCTGATGCTGAATCCTATTGTTGACGTTTCAAGATGTCAAGCATCAGTCGCTCATACAGCTGTGGCATCTGTAAAGTACGTGAGTGAGTTCTAGATCGAGGCTGAAAGCCCATCAGATGAAACAGCTAATTTCTCTCTCTGCTGTAAAGTTGGGAAACTTCAGCATTAATGTGACGGATGTCAGAGTCTGTGGAATGTAAAGGCCTCTTAATAATTTATGATAGTGTGATTTTTAAAGTACCAGAGCGAGTCTCTTTCCCTCCTGACATTTAATTTGTCTGAAAATCACTGAGCTGCAGCCTGATTATCTGCTGCTGAAACTCTCATCCATCAGACGATCTGATGCTCTAAACACGTCTGTGGATTCTGTTACTGTATGTACACGTGTAATTTATAATCACATTGAAGTGGTTTTACTGGTTCATTTACCAGTGTCCTCTGATGTATGTCTGTATGAGAAGAGCAGATGATCTGTAACTGAAGCATCACGTCTCAGATGATGAGATGAGGGGGTTCAGAAGCATCAGACTGTAAATGAGCTGCTGGTTAATGTAAAGGCAGAGGGTTGGTGCTCAGCTGTGACCCGACAGACCATCATCAGTGTCATATGGCGAGATAACAGCAGGTCTGTCTCAACAGCGCCGCCACGCGCTCAGATGGAGCCGTGAGACCCGAGCAGCGCCGGGCGGAGCCGGTACAGACGCGTTTACCTGCGTCCTGAAGGATGAAGATGATGGTCGAACATCTGATGAATGTAGGTCTGATGATGAGGAGCTCGGCTTCATCTCTGGAGATCCACAGCAGCTGAAGGTGCTGCTGGTTTATTAATGAGTCTGTGTGTTAATCTCAACAATAAACAAACAGTAAAGTGTAAGAAATGCGCTTTAAACGTGTAGAGTAACAGAGACCGCGTCAGACCAGCATTAAAGCATGTAAGTCTCTGTAACTATCATACCTGTGATTGGCTGTGATTGTCATACCTGTGATTGGCTGTGATTGTCATACCTGTGATTGGTTGTGGTTGTGACGTCACTTCCCCCCATCGCGCCGTTTCCTGTTCACGCGCGACCAGCGTTTATGTTTCTCACGCGTTTTCACTTTTATTTCTTATTCTACCATTTAAAGACCAACATTCAATTTCCTAAAATGTCAGAAAGTCATTTCCTCACGCAAACATAATATCTTTAAATGATAGATTGAGTTGAAAATGAGTTCAAATGACCTGGAAAGATTTTGAAAACATTTAAGGGGCAAGAAAGAAACAGAAAGTAAAAAGCTAGACATGGGAAGTCAAATGATTTATTTAAAATGTCATCAGGACACAAACACAATGCAGAAATCCTTTGACTGACAGGTGATCAATCACATCTAACATCAGGAACTGAGCTTAAACCATAAAACATGATAGAATTACAGCAAAAAAGCAGTTTCACAAACCTTAAACTCTTAAAGACATGTTAACTTTACAACAGAACATTTCAAACTACATTTAAAGTCATAATTCCCATTTAAAACTTGATTCATTAAACAGATTTTAATGTCTCTTAGAAGGGAAAGATATTGTGTTTGTTAACTCACTGTAAGTGGTTTATGAATAAAACAGAAAAAAGCATTTCATGTTCAGTATAATACCATTATACAACCAGATTAAAAGCATTTTAAAACACTAAAACAAGTCTGTTTTAAAAATTGTCCCAGACAATTTAACTTACACACCAACCAAATAAAACAAATCTGTACAACAGCCACTGAACACATTCAGGAATCAAAGCTGCCCTCAGAGAACAGAATGAACTCAAACCTGCAGTAAATCCACACGTGATGAACTGATGCATTTATAAGCTGAAGAGCTCATCAGATGCTGCATGTTCTGCCCAATGGTTTAATTATCCCACTATATAACAGTAACAACACATACAGTACATTCATACTGTAACTCAACTTACTGCTGCAAACACCAAATATCTGAAGAGAATCCTGAATTAAAGAAACTATATATATGTATATATATACATGTGTGTGTGTGTGTGTGTGTGTGTGTAGTGCTTTTTAAATATTAAGGTTGATATTTAAGAGGCTATAGGAAAATATTTATACACAAAAACAAACAATGAGACGGATGCATCAGGAAGGTTTAGACATTTGAATTGGGAAACACAAGCAAGGCTGTAATATTTTTGAGTTTGCTGTATAAAGATCACATGAATTATGTTGTAATTCTGTATTTAGAATGCCTTTATAATAATTATAACAATAAAGGAGAGCATAAATATTTACAAACTAAACCTGTAAATGCTTAGACACAGAACTGCCACAAACATCAGCACAAAACATGAATGATGTGCTGGTGATGTGATTATCACTGAATAAATGTTAAATACAACAGTTTGTTTTCTGCAGTTAATTGTAGTAACAGCCCTTGTATAGTTTGTCACAAGGATTGTTGCTGCGATTAATCAAAGACAACAGACCAGTTAATGTCCAGCCTGCATTACAAACCTTTACAACATAACCAGACCCTAATGCGGTACATACGGTAACTAGCACATAACTCACCTGAAATTCTCCAGATTCTCCTGAGAAAAACTCCAACACAGCTCATCAGTTTATGCTCAAAACACCATCCAGAAAGAGTTTAACATCCTGAAACCTTTACAACATTAACTGTACAATCAATAAAAGCAAGGGATTAAAGGTGACTTATTCATTCTACAAATAAATTAAATGTCACTCAAGTGCTGAAACTACAGCCAGAAGGCCTATGTGCTAAAGCATTTATAAACCTGCAGAACAGATCTGAATCACAAAGTGAAGCAAGAGGGAATCAGTTTCCTGTTCACACACAGAATCGAGAGCAAGAGTGAATAAATACTCAAATGTGTCTTAAAACTCCAGAGGGCCGAAGTCGCTGAAGTCACAGTCGAACAGCTCACTGATGCCCTCTTGCTCCTCCAGGCCAAAGTGGTAGTCCTGGCTGTGTGGGGGAGAGAGGCAGATGAAACTGTCCAATGGGAGGCCGAGATCTTCCAACCCGTCGCTCCGCTCCAGCAGGAAGTCCGCCGAGTCCAGCGGAGACAAATCAAAATCCGGCATCTCACAAATGCCAGAAAATGGATCAGAGTCCAAAAATGACTCTAAAAAGACAAGAAACGCATCTGATGACATCTGTTTTCTCTCAATGTCTAGGTCTGAATTTATGTGTAGATACACTTACATTTCATATTTATAGCCTGAATGTCGTATTTTCTTAAACGACATAACTGGATCCAACATTTACATTTCAACATTTCAAAATGTAGTTACATATTTTTAAAAACTTTATTATGCAGTTTTTTACCTTTAACTGAAATCACTGACAATGATAAACCTTCAGTCTGAAGGCTCTACTAACCGGAGTCGCTCCTCAGAGGCAGAGGGGAGGAGCTTGGGAGTATCGCTGGTGTTGATGTCTCTTCCTGTGAGGCAGGTTGTGACTGTGGATTGGAGGATTTTGCTGGACTACAATCTGTGACAGAACTACAAACTCCAGAACTGTCCTCAGGGCAGAGGAACACGTCGATGGGACCTTTTGAGCTCTTCAGAGAGATCTGATAACCCTGTATCAGACATCGAAACATTACATTTGTATTGGACCTGTGAACATCAGTCCATCTAAAATAAAAAAACACCTGAATTGCTTTATTCACTCTGAATTGCTTTAAGAATCTCTTTATTCACTTTCTTACAAAAAAAACAGAAGCATGTGTAACTTCTATATCTTTGTAAAGACCAGTTTGAGTTTCAGACAAAAGTGACGTGTGTGTGTGTGTTCTCACCTCGCTGGGTTCTGTCACCTGCATCTGTGTTTCTGCAGGAGCTCTGATCACCATGATGATTTGATCTGAAGGATCCACTGTGTCCCGCAGGTCCTGACATCTGATGTACCCCAACCTGACGTCTTCATTAAAGATCACATACACATTCCTTCTGTGGCACATTTACACTTAATTTGACCTTCTTCTGTCTGGACGTGAAATTTTAGATTCTTATACACTCTGAACAATTAACAGCACAGAACACACACACACAGCTCAGAACACACACACACACACACAGCTCAGAACACACACACACACACACAGCTCAGAACACACACACACACACACAGCTCAGAACACACACACAGCTCAGATGAAGGATATTTCTTGTTACGCGTGTCCTCCGTGAGCAGTCGCAGCTGAAGGCTGCTTTTGTTAATTAGCTCATCGAGTTTCTCCTCTGCATCTGTCAGTTCAGCCAACTCACACTGCAGCTCCTGAATCCTCGACACAGACCCTCCGTCTATACGATTCCCCCTGACACACAAACACACACAGAACTTACAACCACTGAATGTTGTTCTTTTCTTTAGAACTTACAACCACTGAATGTTGTTCTTTTCTTTAGAACTTACAACCACTGAATGTTGTTCTTGGACTTCTTGGAGATGAGTCGAATTCCCTCCAGGACGTTAGTGATGTCATAGATGCGTCGCTTCTGCACATCCAGAACCTGAGAGGCCCAGTTCAGATCCACCACACCGTCTGGAGACTGAGCCAGCAGGTCCAGGAAGCGTTTGGTGGTCAGATTCAGAGACGTGTCGTAGCGAGATTTCTCTGTGGACAGTCTGGCCACTACAAACACAGTAAAAAAAGACTTTAAATTTACATGCATGCAGTCATGGGATGAATAACTTAATACACAAAACTCAATAATGCTTAATGTAGTAGAAAGTCGTAAAAACTATTTACTTTATTTGGTTTAAATAAAGATAACCCAGATAACTCCTGATAACTCAGGTGTCGTGTGGAGGTTTGTACCTCTGGGTGGTGCAGGTGTAGCTGGAGGTGGGGGTCTGTGTGAGGGGGTTCTGGAGGTACAGATGTATTGATGATCACTGTCCAAATCCAACTTCCTCTTGACCTGAAGTCACCAAGAAAGCAGAGGTCACGACCTCATAGCCATCAAACATCTCCATGATACATCCTGCCTTATTAATACCTACAACACTGTACACAGATGCCTGCCATACCCAGTATTAACACTGGGCTGGTAGCCCGAAGGTTACAGTGATACACGCAAGTCATACCGGCGGTCTGCCCAGAGCGGGTCTCCGGGGCTCGGGCAGCGGGGGCGCGGCGGTGTCGTGCGGGGTGCTGAACAGCAGGATGTCCCCCGCGGCAGCGGCGGCGCTGGTGGTCGCGCTGGGGGTGGATATAATGACAATCTGGTGGTCTTCACTGAGATCAATGCTGCCGCTGTTCAGCAGACACTCAAAATCCGCCAGCAGGTCCTCGGAGGTCTGCGCCGATAGTAAACTGTCTGACATGGCAGCTGCAGCGAGTTAATCTACACGTTTAAACCGCACGCAGCAGCCACGCGGGGAGAGAATCAGACATCTTCCGTCTCCCAGTTAATCTGGGTCAGTTTGCGAAACAAAAACACCAGCTGCACCATGAACGTGTATTAAAGTTACCCGTTCAGTTCATGTGCAAACTATCATAAACAAACACTGATCACAGCAACCTTTAAAGTGCATTTAAACGTTCATTTAGAGGATCATTAATCCTTATTTTATCTCGCTCGGATATCTTTGTAAGAAACACATGTATGTCTTACACCAGCATTAGTGAAACTCAAGCAACAAGTGCACAGATATGAAGGTAAACAGGCTTTAGAATATGTAAATATAATAATATGACCAGGTCCTGATACAGAACAAACAACGTCCGGTTTCTCTTCTGCTTTGACAATAATATCCGAACATCCTTCGTTTGTGTCCGTCACCATCGATCCCTCCGGCCCGCGCTCACCACCATCACTAACTCACACCGGTAGCCCTGTTCGCTTGTAAGACACGGTCCGGTGTAACGGGGACCGCGGCCGGTGTCGCTTCTGTTGTTGTTGTTGTTTCTGCTCCAGCTGATCGGAACCTGCTCGAACAATTACCCGCCAAATCTTTTTTGCCGCGAAACTGGCACGTGCCGGCGGGCCGCGCGCTGATTGGCGGAGCGCGCGTCGTTTGCTGCAGACGTCACAGTGTCCGGGAGGACGTCACTCAGCCGCGACGCGTTTCTGTGTCTGACGTGTTTTAAGAGTTTATTGAATGGAAAATTTACTCTGCGATTATGGATTTATTTGAGTCGTTTAATGGCTAATACGGATGAAAAACAGCGTCGTTTGTCTGTTATCGTTGGTTATCAATGTAGTTATTTGCATGTCCAGAAAAACCAGCATTCGCTTTATAAACTCATTTATTTGCTTAAGAAGGTTAAACTACATATAATAGTTTGTATTACGTATTTTTGATAGTTTTCTGTTTGGTCAATAAAGCTAATTCCTCCCTGTGACATAAACGGCATTAATGAATTCGTTATTTCTGAATAAAAATGTTTGCTAATGTAGATATATAGGTCATGTTGAAGTATGAAATGAATGTATGTAAATATGTTGAACAAATAAAATATGCTGATCAAAAAATATCCACGTAAGGCTGCTTTAAATTATTTACACGGATGTTCTCGATCTGACTGTAAATGGCACCTGGTTTAGGTGACAGCGATGCATAACTCGCATCAGTGTAAAGATTTCAGTGGATATTACAGCAGACATGAAATGTTGAGTTAGTGACCGTAAACTCCGCCCACCGCTGGCGTTATGCACAGAGGAGCTTCAAGATGGCGCAGGCGATATTTGAGGTTCTGGAAGGTATAAACGCTTTATATTGAAATGAATCATTCTTCAGCTTACGCACAAACGTATTTTAAAGTGATTTTATTGTGACGCTATGAATGCATGCGTGCTGGACACGATCAGCCCCTCACACACGTTGTTTCGCTTTCTGTAGACGTCAGTGTGTATGAATGATAAATGCAGGATGAATATGAACGTTTAGGGAATAATATTAGCAGGTCAGTGTCTGTCATGCACGTGAGCGCAGATTGATGTAGGGGAGGGAGGAAGAGCGGCTGGAGGAACAGCCTCGCCGCGGCTCATGGCGGAGGGAGCGCGACGCGTCACTGGAAAAGCCAGTTCACTGTTGTCTGAAATTATAAACACATTAAATCTGATATTACCTTCAAAAAGCACCACACTGCGTTAATACACCAACATTCTCACGTAAACAAAAGTAATACATTTGTCTAGTGTAGTCTCTAAACACGTAACAGTTGATCATTGACACCAGTATTATTATATTACTGGGTAATAGTAACACACAGAAACAACCTAAGCTGGTTTGTTGGTCAGGTTACTCTGGGTTTAGATAGAGACAGCAGCCTAACTAGACTGGTTCCAGTACTAGAGATTTAAATCACTAGCTGTAAGTTAGCTGCTTACCTTTACAAACAGCAGGTTACAGACTGATGGTCATGTTTGTCTCTGTATGCAGGCATGGATAACCAGACGGTTCTTAACGTTCAGTCACTCTTAGATGGTCAAGGTGGCGTTTTAGACCCCAGCACACAGAACGTCTCAGGAACCACCATCCAGCCCATGGGTGAGTGTTTATCTGATCAACAGTAAACATCACATCTGTGCCAGTGTACTGTACGTGATCCCCACACCTCACACTGTCATTATATTGGCAGATGATGATGACGTGTTTCTCTGTGGGAAATGTAAGAAGCAGTTTAACTCTTTACCAGCGTTCATGACCCACAAGCGTGAACAGTGTCAGTCCAGCACCCCCTCTCTGGCCTCCGTATCGCTCTCCTCCAACAACACTTACAGCTCTGTGCCGCCCATTAGTGCTGGAGCAGCTGCTAACAGACAGGTGCAGATCACCTGCACACACACACACAACCACCCAAACCACTGCTGCTTCATCTCTTATGTCATTTACTCTCAAGGTGTCAACATACATCACAGTACCTCAGTCTCCCCTCACTCACACGCTGGTCCAGGGGAACGTGTTGGTCAGTGACGAGGTTCTGATGTCTGCCATTTCAGCCTTCAGCTCTCTGGATCAGCCAATGACAGCCATGCACGGGTCTGCACAGGTAAACGTTCACCTGAGACACAGGAGATTCACAGAGAACTGTATGTTAAGCTCCTGATACAGACAAGAAAATGGTCAAACAATGAAAACTTGTCCCATTACTGACATCTATAAATCATTTTCAGGTTTATGGCACATTTTTGTAGCAATTAGATCTTTTATGGGATCACAAATGGTCAATAGAGAAAAGGGTCAGATATCTTACAGTGAATCAAACATGTGACCTTTGACGTGTGTTGTGTTTCTCAGAGCAATCTCAGCATGCATGCAGGAGCCTCATATCTGCAGCACCATCAGCAGCCCCCACTGCCCCTCCCACCCAATCAGGCCACACCCCTTTCCTCACAGGTGCCCTCCAGCAACAGTAACTCTATAGTGCAGGTGTACAGCACACTGCCCCCTATGGCTGGAGGCAGTACTGCAGAGGTCCCTGCACTGGGACTGCAGGCTTTTCCATCTGTACAGGTACTGTGCCCTCGGTCCTACAGTCTGAATGTTTGAATGTTTATATACATCTTTATTGATCAGGCTGAAAGAGAATCAAACTGAGTTATAACATTTATTTTAAATGCAGATGGTGGCTAATACAAAGTCAGTTTAGTTTCAGTGACAGTATAATCCTGTGGTATTTTGGCAGAGCACAGAAATGTAGCTGTATTGCAGGTTTATCTACAGGATAATCCAGCAGTAATAATGTGATCCTGTGTTGCTGTTGATCAGTGCGTGGACACGCAGGTGTTCAGCGCGCCGCTGGTGTTCAGCCCGGGAAAACACAGCAGCAAAAACAAGACCTGCATCAGCAGCAGCCTCTCAGAGCTGGAGGAGTACGACAAGGTCATCATCCCTAAGAGAGCCAGAACCTCCAAAAAACCTCAGGATGGTACTTTATATCAGCACACACACTCTCACTCACTCTCACACACACTCACACACTCTCATTCACTCACACACACACCCACACACTCTCTCATACACACACACTCACTCTCTCACACGCACACATAACTGCTGCAACACTGAACTGAAGCTCCAGGTCCATCAGAACATTTTCTTCCAGCAGGTCAAGCCAAAGGAAAAGGTCAGAAACTGAAGTGCACTTACTGTGATAAAGTGTTCACCAAGAACTTTGACCTGCAGCAACACACAAGAAGGTAAAAGTGAGAAATTCACAATATTAAACCGTCTCAATCAGCTGCCATAAGCAAATGATGTTTTTATATCACATTATTTTAAATGTATTGCTCTGTGAGTTTTATTAGATATGAAGTTTGTCGTCTGGCATTATTCAGTCTCTTGTTTCAGGAGGTTAAAGCTGCAATCCGTAACATTCTTTGTTTAAAGAGATCATGTGTAGCATAACAGCACATCAGTGTTCAGAACCCTCTCCTTACCCCGATTCCCCGACTGACCAACAGTAATTATTTGTAAAGACCCTTGTGACGTTTACATGACTGTCTGCAGTCACACGGGTGAGAAACCCTTTCAGTGCATCGTATGTGGTCGTGCCTTCGCCCAGAAGTCAAACGTGAAGAAACACATGCAGACACACAAAGTCTGGCCTGCTGGAGTCCACAGCACCTCCTCTAGGATGCCCATCACCGTCCAGGTGCTTCAGCTGAACAATGAGGAGACCTCCCAGCAGATGGAGGTTCAGGAAGCAGGTGAACAATCTGCCTCTGAAAGCATCAGTCTGAGATGTCTTCACACTGACCTTAGTTACCCAGTTACAAGTTCAGTGATGAGCTGAAGATCCTGTGTGTGTTGTGTTCTCACAGCTGAGGAGGAGAGGAACATGGAGGTCCAGGTGGAGGCTCGGGGCTCAGTCGAGGGGAAGCAGAACAAACAGATCCTCCTCATCGACAGCTCATATCAGTGCCAGTTCTGCTCAGTCAAGTTCAGCAGCTACTTCCAGCTCAAGTCTCACATGACCCAACACAAGAATGAACAGGTACAACAGCTCACAAACACAACAACACACAGACAGCCCAAATTAAATGAGTTAAAGAAAATATGAAATATGAAATTGTACTAATAAACTGTTTGACCAAATTGTCAAATAAACTTGTCATAAAATGTTCTTTCATTCATAAAGCACACTCATTTATTTGCATAAGATAATGGCATGTGTTAGTGCGTGAATGTTCCTGTGTTCAGGTGTATCGCTGTGTGGTGAGAAGCTGCTCTCAGACCTTCCAGAAGTTAGATGAGTTTCTGCAGCACATCCACACACACCAGGAGCAGCTGACCTACCGCTGTCATCAGTGCAGTAAAGTGTTTCCCTCACTGTTTGAACTGGGTTTACACCAGTACTCCCACAGTTTCTGTCCTCAGCAGAACCAGCGCAAAGAGACTAACTACTACAGGTCACAACAGCACATCCGTCCAAACATGACACATGATATATAGCGCAGCTGTCCAATCACATGCTTCACAACAATCTGCTGGAGTGAGAGAAGATTCCAGGTGCTTTCCTTTAAACTAAATGTGGTTGTTTTTGCTCTGTTCAGGTGCATTAAATGTCAGAGTAAATATTCTACACAAGAAGCTCTGGAGCAACATCTACTCAACGCCACTCATAACTACCCCTGTCCTCACTGTCAGAAGGTCATAACTGCATGAATGTAGATGAGATTTGAGTATTTTTGAGTATCTCAGGCTGTTAGCAGTAACGTGACTCTGTGTGTCTTCGCTGTAGGTGTTTCCGTGCGAGAGGTATTTCCGCAGACATCTGCTCACTCATGGTGCTGGTGGTAAATTTAAATGTCTGATCTGTAAGAAGGTCTTTAAAACTGAGCACTACCTCAAACTGCACAGCCAGATCCACTCAGGTGCAGCACTCACGCTCCTCCAACTCACAGAGAACCGTCCATTTGTGCTTAACTTGCAGTAACTCGTCGTCTGTTGGCTTTGCAGGAGAGAAACCATTTAAATGTTCTGTGTGTGAGGCAACTTTCAACAGAAAAGACAAAGTTAAGAGACACATGTTGATTCACGAGCCCTTTAAGAAGTACAAATGTCCCTTCAGGTGAGTGACGGGCAGGTACCACCCTCAGTCTGTACACAAGCTTTTACTTCATTTAATTTCTGTTTTCTCCGGTGGCAGGACTCATGTGGGCTGTACCAAAGAGTTTAACAGACCAGACAAACTAAAAGCTCATATTCTGTCTCATTCAGGTGAGAAGATAGTTTCTGATCTCAGTCAGACAGACCCTCGTTTTTTCTGCTTAATGCAGAAATTACATTCTCTCTCTCTCTCTTTCTCTCTCTCTCTCTCTCTCTCTCAGGTATTAAGTCATACAGGTGTCAGTTGTGTCAGAAGTCTTTCACTCGCCCCTCACACCTGCAGGATCATCAGCGCTCTCACACAGATAACTACCGCTTCCGCTGCTCCGTGTGTAACAAAGGCTTCACGCGGCAGAAGTACTGCAGAGATCACAGGTGTCCGCTGGCGGGGGCCACAGCAGGAGAGGAGGGGTCCTGCGGAGGACACACAGGTAAATGCTCACACATCACATCAGAGCTGTGCAGGTCAAACGTGCCTCTGTTATCGTCTGCTTACATGGCTTTTGTTGGACTGTGGTCTGATGTTCTCGACTCTCAGGAACAGCAGACAGGTCTCCGACCGTGGAGCCTGATGAGCACAGAGAAAACACAGAGAACAATGAGCAGACGCAACAGGATGAAATGATGGGGATGAACGGAGGAGAGAAGCAGGTGGAAGCGGGAGAGGAAGAGGAGAGGGGTGACGGTTTGGAGTGCGGCGCTGGGCTTGATTCCATGCAGGAGGGAGGTGCAGCTGTCAGGCTGCTGTCTGAACCCATGTGCTTTCAAACAGATGAGGGCGACTAGAAGACCTGCAGAAAAGAGTGGAGGTGTGAAGATGTTACTTTAAAACTGACACTGGAAACAGATGCCAGTCAAAACAAGATCTCAAGATCTCTAGAATTCTCCACAATCCTGGTTCATAAATAAAGTGCAATTAGCATTTTCTTTCTCCAAAGTTAAAATTCCTGTTTCCTGTTCCTTTAATTCCCTGTTTGTTTTATTTATATAGCACATTCCAAACACATGCTTTACATACAAACTACAGAGAGAAACGTTTTATATTAAAACATTATTATAAGTTGATGTTTATTTTATTCACATCTGATGCAGTGAAACTGTAACTGTGTTTTGAATATGGCTTTAAGAATAAACTGCTATATTGAGTAGAAGTTTTGTTCAGATCTTTCCTTTCTTGTTTTACTTTAGATCACAGAATCTGTGAAATCAGTGTCTGTTCAGTTGCTGTCTTATGGCAAAAACATCATGTTTCAAAATGAGCCCTCGGTAAACAATCATCACATTTCATCACAATATCTAAACTATGGGTTGCAAAAAAACAGCAAAACAACATTTACATTATTTATTTATTCAACTCATGGACATTTTCCTTTACTTACAAATCAACTCTAGAAAATAATGTGAGAGCAGATGCTTCCACTCATAATAAAATCATTTGAATGTAACATTGAGGAAAGTAAGTATTCACACCATGTACAGCTTTCAGTTCAGAGGAAAGTGGTTTAGTTTATATATGTTGAGGGAGAAATAATGAGAACAAGACTTCCCCAGATTAATCTGTTACAGATAAAACTATAAATAAATACTGATGCAGATTTATCTTCTAAAAATCATCTTGAATGGAAAGGTCTTGAACATGCATCCATATGAACTTAACATGATTACCCACAATGCATTGCACTGATCTGTGTTGCTCTCTGGATTCTGTGAGGCTCTTCCTGTATTAATTTAATTAATCACACAAACATCACAGTCAGATGCCCTATAAAACTAGAGTGTATGACAGTCTCCTGACGTTCTTACACACAAATATCTCTGAGATCCCTCAAACCTTCAACCTCAGGAATTTAAAGTCCTGTCACATAAAAAGACACCACTTCTGATTACTTTAAAGAAATAATTCAGTATATTAAACCAGTAGCCAGAACTATTAGAAACCCTGGAACTGTGAAGTAAATTACAGGTTTGTTTTTTGTTTTTAATAATCTGAATGTTCAGGTTATGTTTTAATCTTGTGATAAACACCCAACGTTTCTGAAGAGGTTTTTGTGAGATGTTACATTAAAGCTCTTCTGTGAAGAGTTAGGAACAGTTCTGAGTGCTACACGTTTGTAAAGCTGACAGTGAGGAAAGGCACAAGGAGACCCTCTGCTGGGGCTCTGAACATTAGAACAATCACTGGACTCTTCACAAGTGATGGTGAGAAGAACCACCAGAGTCTCATATCTTACACTTCAGTTCCAGCCGCTCACAGCTAATGCACCAATAAACATCAGCTGACGGGTGTCTGCCCAATTCTCCCATAATGCACCTGTGCGCTGGATCATCGTTTCCTCAGAAGCACACAATGCTGTGAGTTGATGAGGTGGTACATCTGTGTGTCACTCCTGTCCAAAACCCTCCGTCTCCTCTATGGCAAACATCAGCTTCTCTTTCATCTGCTCGTAGCTTCTGTACGGCGGTAGGTCAAGACGATTAAAGCTAGAGGCAGACACAGAAATCAGAGAATCAGAGCCTTATTTCTGACACTTTAGGTTATTCATATTTCTTCATTAAAAAAGTGTTTAATGACTAATATACAGACAGTGCACAGTAACTGAAAGTGTTTTGTGTTGCAGTACATATGTTTATATATAACAGTTACTGTAAATATGCATATTTTATAATGTGATTTATTAAAGTTTAAGTGTTACCATGTGTGACTCCGTGGAAGCCAGTTCTCCTTCCCGACCTTCTCAATGCAGAACTTCTGCGGCCCGTTACTTCCTGTGATCACACACACCAAACATCACTCATGACATCACACACACCAAACATCACTCATGACATCACACACACCAAACATCACTCATGACATCACACACACACCAAACATCACTCATGACATCACACACACCAAACATCACTCATGACATCACACACACCAAACATCACTCATGACATCACACACACACCAAACATCACTCATGACATCACACACACCAAACATCACTCATGACATCACACACACCGAACATCACATGCGACATCACACACCAAACATCACTCATGACATCACACACACCAAACATCACATGCAACATCACACACCAAACATCACTCATGACATCACACACACCAAACATCACATGCGACATCACACACCAAACATCACTCATGACATCAGTCCTGCACTGTGAGCAGATCTTTCATCTTTTCTCTACTGCACATTACATATGAGAAGCCCAGAGACACAAGCCTGTATGTGAGTGAGACTCACCCATCAGATCAGCAAAGCCTCCGACAGGCAGACGACAGGTACCAGAGACAAACTGCAGGAGCCTCATACGCTTCTCATTATCCATCTCCTTAATGATCTAGAGAGAGAGAATTATGATGTCAGAACTTTGAGTTTTATAACAGATTCACTGTAAATGTGTTGAAGACAATGAAGTTTCTGTCACCTGCCAAAACCAGACGATCTGTTTACTGCTGCAGGTGTAATGCCTGTAAACCGTGTGTCTCTGCCAGTCATTCAAATCTATTTCTTGCATTCCACACAACATCACCTACAACACGCACACACAAAACAAACACACACACACACAAACCATACACGCACACACAAACAACCACATACACACACGCACACAAACACACAAAACAAACACGCACACACACAAAACCACATACACACACGCACACAAACACACAAAACAAACACGCACACACACAAAACAAACATGCACACACACACACACAAATACACAAAACAAACAGAAACACACACATACACACACACGCACACAAGAAAAGACATGCATTTTGATTTAGGCTAGAACACGATACATCATTCTGAAAGATCTGTATTCTCACCTCCAACTCTTTGGCATCAAAATACTGCAGGTACTGCTGAGGAAGAACTTCATTAAAGCCCTCAAAGAACGCTTGAGTCTGTTCTTCTACTCCACGGGACAGCCTCCACTCCGCTACCAGCCTTAACACCAGAGAACAGGGCTCATGTCTGCCTCAATGACTCTTGTGTGGGACATCAGTTCAATAATGACAGTGAGACAGGCACCTGATATATTCCTCTTTATTCTCCTCCGTCACCTGGATGTTCTCTCCATCCGGCTTTAACTCATGAGTTGTCACCTCACCCAGGATCTCCTTATCCACCGAGAAAAACATCTCCAGCCCACACTCCTCAATGTTATTATCCCTTACAACACACACACAC
>JBAJNP010009454.1:0-18133 GCA_036877545.1 Yasuhikotakia modesta
GTGTTCCCCACAATGACTGAAAACTGCTGGTTAATGTGTGTATATGTGTTCCCCACAATGACTGAAAACTGCTGGTTAGTGTGTGTACACGTGTTCCCCACAATGACTGAAAACTGCTGGTTAATGTGTGTATATGTGTTCCCCACAATGACTGAAAACTGCTGGTTAATGTGTGTATATGTGTTCCCCACAATGACTGAAAACTGCTGGTTAATGTGTGTATATGTGTTCCCCACAATGACTGAAAACTGCTGGTTAATGTGTGTATATGTGTTCCCCACAATGACTGAAAACTGCTGGTTAGTGTGTGTACATGTGACCCTCATAATGATTGAAAACTTGTGGTGTGTATTGGCGGACCTCAGATTTACCCAATACCTGCAAGTATCCACTGTGTCATGTTTGAAACTTTTAGTGAGATATTTGTAATCTGAACTGATGTTTCTTATACAGGAATGTTATTAGTGTCAAAATATTTGTTCTAAGTCTGTAGGACCAGAAGAAAGGGTGGTCCCCATTATGTAGCATTTAAGACAGGTGACCCCCACAATGCATGAAAACATATTTGTGTGTGTGTGTTTTAAAAATTAACTCCAAAACTGCAATTATGCTCATTTAAATGGTCATCTACATGCAAATATAAATTTCAATTGCACTAAATGTACACAAATAAAATCACAAAAACAAAAGAATAGTAAGTGTACTTAAAGCAATTGTTTGAAAGTAGGGGCCTGGTGTTTACATTTTTTTCCTATAGCAATTGTGTAGCAGGAACTTGTATTTGGTAAAGAGGACAATTCTTTGACATACTGATGTTTATTTCTTTTAGAATTCCACCAGTGAGGAACTCCCAGTGAGGCAAGGATAGTTTTCTTGTTTTGGCCTACTTCACATTTAACTAGTCACATTTTCCACTGTTAATAAGGTTATATTATGTGTGTTAAACTATTTAACTGCCTTTTGTTTAAGCACAGCAGCAATAGATTAGAATTAAAATCTCTATAAACAGATGTATTGTTATTTTTTATGTCTTAGTCCTGTTCCTATTGAAATATCCCCTGCCACCTCTGATCTCCCGCTGGGGGTATCAGTGAGGTAAATCACTTGTTTGTCATTCATTTTCTACTCTCTGACCGCAAGTTTAAGTTTGTTTCTGTTAAAACTTGACTTTTCCCCCTACTATAGTAATACGTCTTCAGGTAACAGTCACGAAGATGACGCTGAACAAATATAACTGAATTGAATTTTGTTGCAGATTGCTAATAATTGATGTCCAGAGCTCCTGGGGGGGTTTTAAAAGGAGACCTGGGTAGCTGTTCTTTTCTTATGACCTCCACGCTCTAGAACAACAAAAGTACTATACAGCAGGGAAACTTACGGCCTGGTCCATCATTCACAACGGACCAGGCCTCGGGTGTCTGAAAGGTTCACTTTGGCACTCATGTGCAATCAGGCAGTGGACCTCACTGGTTTTGATCTTGGACTGGTCCAGGGCGATGGCGAAACCCGGCGCTGTATAGAACAGGTAATACTACAAGTTCAACTTCAGCTGTGCTATGAACAAAGTGCAATGCCATTAACCCCTTATGATCTGCCATAGATTGGTTTGTAAGATACAGTTTGGATTTCCGGCACCCCCTTGTGTTTTTTTTTAAGCAACTGTTCCAGAAATTGCAATCTATAGAACATGCGTGCAAATCATACAACGAAAATTATGCAATTTGTGCAGACTTAATAATAGAAGGTGAAAACAATGCATCAGAAGCACATTGTAGGCTTGATCTGAATGTGTAAGATCTCTGATTTTGTATGCAAAAATAATTTTTTTCTACCTATCTAGATTCATTTTTTATTGGCTTTTAAACAGAGACACTCCCGCCCAACTAAGAGGGTTAATGTGTCTTTTAGCATTTATTTAAGTATGCACATTTTTATTTTATAGTGCAACATGACAATGCAGGGAAACAACAAAATATTCAACAATTCCCAATGTTCATGTTCAGTGTCTCTATGATTCAACAGTCTCTATGATAGCTGGAGTGAACTCATGTGGCCACTTCTGGAAGCTCGTGAAGGCTCACTGGAGGCAGTTCATGCCAGTTTTTACAAACCCCAAAGAAAAGCTGACCCGCCGAAACATACAGGCACTCCTAAAGTACAACCGGAGTGGGGAGGGCAGCAACAAGTGGAACCTGGAGGAATCAACTATATTTTTATTTGAGGACTGGCTGATAACCATCGAAGGTGCGTGGTACAAAGATACAAGGATATGTTATTGTCTGGCGGCGGATGGAGTGCGGGGCCAGTGTTTGTTTGCTCATCCTAGTCGTGGCTAGCCGTGTTCAGTGTCCGCCCTGTCTGAGTTTGGTTGCCTTTTTTTTCCCCGTGGTTTGTTTCTTGTTTTGTTTTATTTTCTTCTGGGCATTCCTGTTTGTATTCTAGTTTCGTTTGTACTTTGTTGTTTTTTTTTGGTTTAATAAATATGCTTGCTTGTCAGCTCCTCCTCCTGTGTTTCATTCTTGGGTTCCACCCCCTATCTCCAGTGGCGTGGCGTCAGCGTGTTCGCTTGAATAGGCCTAGTCCTCATTTGGGCATCATAGTCCTCATGTTTAGACACCACTGCCCTCTTTCAGTGCAAGGCTTATGGTTACCCCATAGGTCACATGTAGAATTTGTCCTCCAATGCACACTCTGTCATAATGCAGAAAATATCATTGGTGCCCCTCTGCCCTCTGTTCTAAACATTTTCCTTACACAACGCTGCTGTAACACCACCAGTATTGTGATAGTACTTGTCAACCATTGTATAGTACTTGTATTGTATGTCCTAGGCTATGTGTATGCCTTCATTCAATGTATAGGCCTAATGGCGTGTATAGTCTTAAGATTGTTGTATGTGTAGTCTTGTACATTCTATGGCTATGTTCTATGTCTAGTGTTGTATATTTTATATTTATTTTTCTTCTGTGTAACACTGTGGCCCTGCAAGACATGAAATTTCATTCCACTGTATGCCCACTTATGTAGAGGAATGACAGTAAAGCTCAACCTTAACCTCAAGTTGTACATACCTGTATAATGTTACTTAAAGTAGTTTTTTAGCCTATCGTCCTAGGTTGTACACATTGCAGAGAAGCATACAGTGGTCAAGGGGGACTTTGTTAAATGTTCCAGATGCTGACCGAATTCTCAGCGACCTAGCAGAATTAACAGAAGAAATCAGAATGGCTAGTAATCAAGGACAGCATGGTAATATGTACATTTGTTTTACATGATTGTAACACATGAAACCCAGAACAGTTGTGGTGTTGCATCTTTTTGCTTCTCATGATGATAATCTCAGCTCTGTTAAATAACACGAGTAAACCCAAGCCTTAAACTCTATATATGATCTTAAAAAAATCCTGTAACAAATCATATGACATATCATAAGGCAAGGATTATTAGTTTGATTATGTGGTTAGTAAATCATGGGGATATATGTATTGTAAGTAAAATATTCTCTCACATCCTCTCTGTTTTTGCTGTTTTTGTGGTTCTGGTTACAAGGCCTAGTTGGTTTGGGGAGGAAAGAGAGGAGCACCTCATTTGGCCATCACACGGCAACAGCTATCTTTTCTGAGGTCTTGTGGCTTCTCCATACCTCAAATGGTAGGCATTCTAAACGTGTCTGAGCATAAATAATGCTTATTTTTTGTTATCTGTTTTGCTTTGTCATTATGTGGTAAAGCATTAGATCACTACACTTCACAATTAATATTTATTTTTTTGGCAGATGCTTTTATCCAAAGCAACTTACAGTGAATTCAAGGTGTACATTTATATCAGTACTTGTTTCTCTGGGACCGAACACACCTTTGTACTGCTAACACAATGCTCTTCCAGTTGAACACTTCTATCTGTATACTTCTATCACACACACACACACACACACACACACACAAACAATCAATATTTATTGATTATGTTCAAAACCTGTCCTTTATAATGACTGAGTGTTCAACTTCACCCAGGCATTTTCATGTATGCCAGAATCTGATCTGGATAACCTTGTTATAGAGCTGGTGGCTGGCAATTACATGGTCGGTTCTGAAACTATAAGAGCGGCGCTGTGTGCAAGGGGAGATTGTGTACAGTGAAGAAGGGTGAGGGAAAGTATGTTTCATACAAACCCTGGGGGACTGCACTTAGATCTTTGCTGCAGAGACAAGAGAGACGCACTTACCATGTACAGGGTCATCCGTGACCTGGTATCCTTTTTGGACACTATGTGATAGGAAAAAAGGCCAGGCCACTGGATATTGGATAATGTCGTATGACATAAAACATGTTAAATAGCATTTCTGTTTCACTATTTATCTACAGCGCCATCTACAGTCCAGTAATTTCATATCTTAAATTGCAGATAAGTGAAGGATTATGAGTTTAGCATTGTGTTTTCTGGTTTTCTAAACCATCCAGAATGCTAAGCAGAATAATGAGTAAAAAATATATGTGTAGGCAAATGATATGTGTACAAAGCCATAACCATGATTGGAAGGGGAGTTTAAATAACATCAAAACAAGGACAGAAATTTGAAGCTGAAAGTGTAAGGTAACGTTGTGCTAAGGTGAGCGCTTTTTCCATGACCACACTGCCTCACAGACAAACTCTTCCTACATACCTTCTTTGTACAATTTGCTGGTACGGGTGTTTGGGTGTTAAACTTGGGTTGACGGTGCGCATCTGCCCCATTCAAAATGAAAACAAAACTGTCAAATAGATTTGAGCCATAGTGTAAAGTAAAGAATTAATATTAGCATGACAGCATAATTGGGCCAAAAGTTTATCATTATTGAATGCTGCGCATTCACCTGAACCATACGTTTACTGCAATAATGAATAACACTCAAAGAGAACATAAATAAAAGAATATATACCTTTATATTTATTATATTTGTTTTAACATATACCATGGCTGTTTGTCACTCAGAGGAAGGGATCATACTCAACATTTATTATTATTATTTACCATTTGTATTTTATAGTACAGGCTGAACACCGCTGAATTGGGATTTTTAGAGTATGCTACTGTAATGAAGCCAGTTGCATGGCCCTCATCCTACTCCAAGGGGAATCATCAGTTCATATGGGTGTTTTGCTGACAACACTTCATCAACTTCAAGACAAGCTGTAGAAGCTGGAGTCAACCTGTAAAGTATGTCAACCCCTCCTTAAGGACATTTAAATTCGTCTGATAAGAGATTAATTCTGTCTAATGAGAAACGACGATGTGAAAATCACATCGTCCCTTTTTGTCAAGAAAGTGAGTGTTTTGTCGTCTGTCAGACTGGGGCACACCCAGGCACTGCTTGCCGCTACCGCGAAGTATCCTATAGACAGATTTTGTGTTAATACTATAACCTTACCGGCAGCCATTCTGGGCATGGTTGATAATGACGCGTTTACATGAGCGTATGAAAAAAATCTGTTTGCATTCAAACATTACAGATTAGAGTTTCTAGCTGTCTACCTTTTTGGGCAACAATTTCCAGCCAAGTCTGACAAAGGTCAGGGGAGTTGACTATCCTGCAGCATTGCAGATGTCCTGTATTGGGACACCTGCAGAAAGGGCCTTAGAGGCTGCCATGTCCTGAGCAGAGTGAGCCTTGGCTCCCAAAGTAGGCAGAAGTCCAGAGGACTCATAAGTAATACGGATTGCCTCGACAATCCAGCAACCTAGTGTCTGTTAGAAGCAGACTGGCCCCTCTTCTGTGGACCAAAAGAGACCAAAAGCTGGTTAGATTTTCTTCACAAGGCAGCTCTGAGGATGTAAGCGTGGACACATACAGTTAAGCTTATCCTGGTCTTGATCCTGAAAGGGGGGAGGACAGAATCTCTGGAGTATGACTAGCCTTAAGGTACAGGAAGGAACTTTTGCCACATAACCCGCTCACAGGTATAGAAATGCTTTGGCCAAACTGGGAGCAAAATATGTAGGTAATATGAAGGTCACCAACTCTCCTCAGAGATGTGATGGCTAAAAGGAAGGCCACCTTGGCTGACAAATGGAGATTAGAGATCTCGAAAATAGCTTCTACGCATTTGGTGAATGTGCAGGAGTAAAGACTAAGGTCGAACAGAAGAACTTAATACTGGTAGGTTTCCCCACCCGTAATGAAACACGGGCAAGGAGGTTCACTAATGCCCCTTGTCTTTCTCTTTGCCTTTGGCACTCTACCTTAAATGCTAGTCCTGCACTAAGAAAAGAAAGACAAACTATGACATTCGTCATAGTTGTCAACTATGACAACTATGACAGAGCGTTTCACTGAATGAAAGAAGGTAACCCAAGTAGCGCAACGCACATGCCTTTATAGATTCCTGATCATGACGTCACCCCATCTGTGACCCATAATCAGTGATTTGACACACCTGTTTAGAGTGGATAAATGCTGGTAGCATTTATCATAGTGTTTCAACACAGCTTGAGTTCCTGAAAGGGAACTATACGTTTTTTTACATGCTGCAACAGCTGTGTTTATTGGTTGTGGTTCTGATTATTTATTACTAATACTAATATTTATTATTACGTACATGCATAAATATTGTAGTTTGTGGTTCTCATGAACAAAACATTCCTCATTTTCTATGAAAGATAATTCACATATACACTTCCTCCAAATCCCTATAGTCACACTCTGTTCCACACAATTTAAAAGCCACCTCTTTCGGGAACACCTTACACCACTCTAATACTTTAATAACTCTAATATTACTCTAATACTCCCCTCTCTCAACAGGCACTGGATTATTGGATGTAAGGATAAACTGTATCTTTGTATGACTGTGTATTGTTTGAGGGTAATACACAGCAAACTGGTACTTCACTCAGCCACTAAAACGGCTAGTAACTGCAGGAATTCCATGATGATTGGGAACTGTTTTAAAGGAATAATATGGAAACATTTTTGGTGTTAGCCCTTTGCAAGCATTAATCAAGTGTAAGCAAAAACAATTTCTGCAAATATATGTGCTTGAAGAGCACAGAACATCAAAGAAGCTAATTAAAGTATTACTCCAGTAGGCTTTCCTTTTGTTATGCCAGGCCAGCAGAGGGAGGCCTCACTATGGATCGCTCCCTCTGTTTTCTCTGCAGCAACTTCCTGTTTGCTGGCCATAAAACAGAGGCCCAGCAAACAGGAAGTTGAGAAATATTGATTTGCTTTTTGCATTGTTCTTTCCTGTGTTGCCTTGTGCTCTCTTGTGTTCCTTGTGTGTTTGGTTTTGTGGATTATTGACCCCTGAACTGGTTCCTGGTTTTTGGATCATTGCTGCCTGCCCCGACCCTTGCTGTGTTTTCTGTATACTGAGTTTGGTTTTGCCTCCATTTTCCCATTTGCCTGTGTTTGACCCTGCCTGTTATGACCATGTCTTTAAATAAAGGAAACCTGCATTTGGATCTGACCATCTCCGTCTCCGCCTCTCCCTTTGTGACAAATAATAAATACAACATACATTTGGAAGAAACTGGAAAAAAACATTCACTATATTAAACTTAATAATATAAATTATTTAAAAACAAAACGGTTTACAAAAAAATCCTGTGGGTGTTGCGACATGTCAAAACAGTATGCAGTAATGAATTCTATGTGTTTCCAATAATTATTTGGAAACACATTTGGAAGTACAATAATTTGCTGCAGTGCCAGGATTATTTGGTTCAGCATTGAGTGCCAGATCAAGAAATATGTGAATGATCATGATTAAACACAACACAGCTTTAAGCAATACAGATGAATAACATTGTTTTTGGCATCTACAGCATCGTAAGCTGAGGCGTTGTGGCAACTGAGGCTTTAAAATCTCAACGTGCCTCTGCATCAACACTGCTTGTTCCATACATGACTCAACAGTGCAGGAATGTTTTTCTTGTACTATTAATTATCTTCTCACTGCTTATTGTTAAAAAAGACCCATCATACTATATTAAGGGAATAACACCTGAGGAGAGCCAGTTATTAATAAAGACTTATAAATAATCATAAACAAGCTTTTTATCAAGATATTTAATCCAGTATTTTGACAAGGCACTGCCAATAACTGTTTATCTTAATAGCAGGGCAAAAACCTGGGCAACAAGTCTTTAAAACTAATCTAACTTTAAAACTAAAGTTATTTCTGCAGGATATTATCTTATAATCACACAACTCTGAGGCACATCCACAGCACCAATCAACCTATAGTTACATTTATAGGTACTGATATCTGCCAATTCAATTGTCTGTCATTGTTTCTTGTTTTCTAAAGGTAAAAAAACAGCAGCTAGTGTTGCTCCTTGGTCTACTAAATATGAACATATTTAGTGTTCATAATATGTTATGTAGTATAAGCAGTAGTATATGTTATGTAGTATAAGCATCAAGCAGTAGTATAAGCCAGTCCACTTTGTATGGCAAGGTTGTCTGATTCACTTTGTAATGTCTGCTTCTCGTCTTCGCTGTACAAGTATTTGAGAAAAAGCCAAAGACATGCAGCAGTGTTGACACCAGCATTTTAATTTGATGTTTCCTTTTCCCTGAAGATGGTCTCCATCTTTGCTGTCTTGACACTATACTTGTACACTTACTTGCTATGGCTTTGTCATCTGTGTCATATGCTCTTTAAAATTATATTTAAAAAAAAAAGAAAGCTCTTTAAAGAGTTTTCATGCCAACTGTCTCAAATAAATAGGGATACCCATGTTTTAATGTGATTGATGTACCTGTACACATTTCTGGGAATTAGGCATTTAATTTCATTTTTACAGAAAAAAAAAATAAAAAAAAAACAAAAAAACAAAGCAACTGAAATCAGACTCCTTAAAGGAAGACATTGCTTCACAAAGTAATGAAAATGTATTCTAGCCTGAGGCTGGAAGGAACTGTTTTTATATTTTTGATTTTCAAATTATTTTAGGAGAACATTCTCAACATTCTTTAGTTTATTGTTTGTTGGCTCTGTGGCAACAAGACAACTCATGATCATAAGAGATATAAAGGTTTTAATTGAATATTAAACCAGACAATCTGTACATGCAGAACAGCAACATCAATTACATGACATAATTTAGGATGAGTTATTGACTGAAATAAATACTGATAGCCATAAATAAATACACCATAAATTAGATAAATTATACCTAATTCAAATTGTTTTAATTTAATATGTTTTTTGTATTTGTATTGTGAGAATATTTTGTTTGTAGAATAAAAGTATATTGGACCAAGATTTTCCAAGAGTGTTTCCTATTACCTATTATTTCCTAAATGATTACATTTGAGGTACACAGAGATAAACTAGATAAACTTTGAAGCTCCGATCAAAAGTTCAAATGTATACAGATCCAAAATTAAATATTGCATTATAATGTTTGGTCATGAAAAGGTGCAAATATTCTTTAAAATAATAGCTTTCTTTCACAAAGAAAGCTACTGTAGTCATTTAAAATTGATAAAGCATGAATAAATGACAGAATTTTCATTTTTGGGTAGACAAATACTTTAACAGTTAACAAAAGTACAATTAAAATGATTTTGTTAAACGCTTATTGACAAGAGCAGAACAGAAGTCTTTAGTGTTATCACGCTACCTATAATTATCATAGAAACTTGCAGAAACAGGGATACGAAAACATTAAACTTTGCGTATAGTATTGAAAACTTTGCTTTGCAGCTCAACCACCATCCATCAAACATGTCATGCCTATTTAAATTGTAATCAAATAGTAGCAGCATGGAAACATTCCCCAATTTAAACCCTCACTCACATTTCACATATGTGACCTGAGCACAAATTGTTTTTTTTTACTGTTAGTCTGTGGGTTGCAACTCAAGGGACTTGAAAAATATACCTTTGTAAGGTTATTATAAGTGATAATAAGATTGTGTTGGCTTAGGTAATGACATGTAATACTTTTATGATGACAGCGCATAATCCATGTATTATACAAGAAATACATGTATTTTTCCCTCTCTCTGCTCTTTAACCTGATGACGTTTGGACAGACATTAACTTTCTAAGGTGATTCTGTACTATGGTACAGAGAAATAAATTGGCAGTCAAACAGATGAGTGAATTTCGGTGTAACTGTGTTGTTGTGGATGGTCATGTCAGGCTTCCCCTGCTGAAAGAAAACAAGCTATTATGAACTGTACTTGTGTTCCATATAACCCAATCAAAGCAGATACCTATTTTTTTGTAACCAGCCTCATGTCTGACCCTTACCTCTCACTGCAAAAAGCAGCACATGCCTGATCAACTTTAAAGACACATGCACAGCGTTGATCTCCTCTGCTGCCCTCGGCAGAACGTTGTGGTCTCTGAAAACCTCTGTAATTTGAAATACCATATGGGACAGCGTGCCTGCCAACAAACAAACAGAGATGGATTACAGAAAGCACAACTATGGGGTTGCTTGAAGGTGAATACTATCAGGAATATCAGGACTCTTCTTAAAACTTAAAGCTCAAGGTTGAAATCAGAAGAATACACAACACATGTACAAACCGTGTACACTGTAGAACTGACAATCTAAACCATGTACACTGTAGACCCAGACAGTATTTGTCTCACAAATCTGAGCAAAAATCTGAACCGCCCATTATATGCAGATTCTGTATTGGCATTCTCATGATCTGCTTTGCAGTTATAACATATTACAACATTTTCTCATAGTGTCACGTACAATGCCAACTGAAAATAAAAAGTCAAGGTAATACACACACAAAACCAGTGGCAGCACATGGATACTATCACAATTTGATCCCACAATCAGTTAAAAAAATTCCAGGCAGCAATTCTCACCCAAAGGTATTTTAATTATCTCTGCAGACAAAATTATTCACAAGAAGCAACATGACTAAAGAATTTTTCCCATATCGCTTGTTCAAAACTAATTTTAAAAGTTCCAGCTCAATAAGCACTTTTTGACAGACAATCTGATAGCTTATTAATAACATAATGTGTTAAAATCTTACCACTGGAAGGAATTGCCACACAAAAAAACATTTAAAGATTACTGTTTTGCAAAACGCATAAAGGCTCTAACGCTTTGGGCATCTGTACCCAAAAAACTATTTGTTTTGTTCGTTGGGAGGTAGCATAGTTTCACAAACACTCTCATGCAAGACATTCATTCGATCTCTATCCATTTTCTATAAAAACTTCAGGCGCTTAGACAACTGACTAACAATATGAATCTAAATGCAGAAATACTATATGGGATTTCTTACAATTAATGTGTCTAAATACCCCAATAATTTTTGCTTAATTATACACAGAAACTTACTCTGGTGTATTGATCCAGATAATATCCAAGTGACAGTAGTAAACACACTCCTTGTCTTTATATGTGTAACATGTGCATCTCTTGGCTCTTCTGCGTGGTTTTAAAAGCTGGCACGTATAACATGGTGATTCATTGGCAGAACTGACAACCTTTTCTGGAATCTCACTTAATCTTTTGGGGATTAAATATTGTGCAGCGTTTTTCACAAACGCATCTAAAAGAGTGGAGGAAGAATCTGAAAATTAAAATGCTTAAATCACTGAAATTCCAATTATATTCGTTAAAGAAATTTATTTATTAAGCCAATTACACCCAAGAAAAAAAACAAGCAAATGCCTAAATATAGTACATACATTATGAATTATATTGCAAATATGTTTGTTTAATTTATTACTATATTTTTAACTGTAAAAAAGGCAGCACAACTTTGTAGTTTTGAAATTTTCTGCATGTCATTATATCCAAACCCACCGTTGGCCATTGCAGCTGTAATTCCAAACAAAAGCAAAACTCCCAATTGTATAAATGGCATCTTGGCCATCCCCGATATTCCAGAAAGCCAATGTGTACCAGCAATCAACTTAAAATCCAGGAAAGTGTGATCCAGTCGCAGTGAAAGGTAACATGCTGGGCGTTATTGGATTAATTGCACATGGCTGCACAAAACATGTTGTTTTCAAGATTTGAGGGAAAACAGAAGAACATCCTGGGGTTGTTGAACTGTTGATAACAAGTTCTTTCTGCTGGGTTTTATAAGTTTCACCTCTCAGCCTGTGACGCCCCATCATTACCGAACTGCTGTTTGCCTTGAAGCACTACAGCTGAATCAATTACATCATTGTCTCTCACGCACACAAAAAAAGAAAGAATCAGAAACAGGAAACTAAAAAAATAATAATAAGTACAGATATCTAAAATCAGTTAAATTAATACTTTGCTGTTGTATATGTTCAGTAACATTTTATTTCTGCAGGTTATAATGTCCATCTATTGACTGCCTGTTGTTTCAGCTTGTAGTTTTTTAAAAACCTATGCTTAAGGGCTGTTAAAATAGTATTTACTTTCAAAGTGATCTGTTATATTCTGAGGTTTTTCAGATTACATTATATTCATTCCACACCATATTTGACCTATTGGGGAAAACCCTGTAATGCACAAGTGAGACCACAAGACACTGGATTTTATAATGCTCTGTCTACATTTATGATACAAAATACTTTTTGCTTTTCATTCAAACTTAATTTACAAAGAATGGCAGATAAATTAACTTGGCACTATCATTTAATACTTTTAGTGTGTCTATTTGTTCATTGTTAATTGTGAATGTTATGTAAGAGTAAATAAAAATATAGCAGTAATATATGTGCAGTAATTAGCTAATTTTGGTCCATTGCACCCTTCATCCACTTGAACTTCGCACTCTGGATAGAAAACCCTTTTGAAAGGATTTGAGTGTATAAAAGGAACACAGGGTCACGTAACTATGGATCATAAGGTAAATATGCCAGGTATGCATATTGTATGCACAAGATGTTTTATTTGCATATAAACCTGCCAGTATTATTTTATAACATGCATAATATAAAATTAACTATACAATCATGTTCATACTTTCTAATACTAGAGGGTATCCTCTGATCCTTCGTTTTAGACCATAATTTAGTAGCTGAAATTTCCCTATTTGTTTAATTTTGAAAATAAAGCCCAATAAATAATGAAACAAAGTAAAAAAAAACAGCAAAAGATGTGTAAAAATCCTACACAAAAGAGCATTTTTAAATGAGGACCCGACAAATTCAATCTAAGCATATGAAACATGTAAAATTGGACTTGCATGTCTGATTTTGGGGACAAGCTCACGTCCAGTCAAGATACCTTGCTCCCTCTGCTTCTTCTCTGCTTCTTCTTTGCAACTTCCTGTTTGATGGCTATAAAGCAGAGGCCAACCAAACAGGAAGTTGCGAAGTATTGTTTTGCCTAATCCTTGTTATGTTTTTGCATGGTTCATGTGTTTCTTGTGTTTGGCTTTTCCTGGTTTTTGGACTCTGGACTGTTTTATGCTTTTGAATGTTTTCTGCCTGCCCTGACCCTTGACTTGTTACATGGATAATTGATTTTGGATTTGTCTATATTGTTCCCGTTTGCCTGTGATTCGACCTGGCCTGTTTTTTGACCATGCCTCGAAAGAATAAACGAAACCTGCGTATGGATCCGACCCCCGCCTCTGTGTTCACACCCCATGTTACAGAATACTTCGCCACCAGTGGATCCAGCGGGTTACTCGAGCAAGGTGATTCCTCCATGGAGGACTATGTGTTGCATTTCTATGCTGTGGTGAATGAAATTCCCTTTTACGATGAATGTTTTTTTAAGGATGTGTTTCAGGTTGGGCTATTCAAGTCGTTCAAGTCTGTATTAGCCACAGTAGTTGATAAACATACCTTAATGGACTTCTTAGACTGTACACTATTGCTGAGTGGTTCACTGTGGGTGATGCAGCAGAGCAGGGCACTGCATTCACTCCCAAGATGGCCGCCAAGCCAGAGCCACAGCCCAAGATGGCCGGCGCAATGGAACCTGCATATGACAAGATGGCCACCGCAACAGAGCCTGCATCTGACAAGATGGCCACCGCAACTGCTCTTCCTGAGTCAGCACCCGTCATGGCCGCCCTTCCTGAGTCAGCACCCGTCATGGTCGCCCTTCCTGTGTCATAACCTGTCATGTCCACCCTTTCTGTGTCAGCACCCGCCATGGCCGCCCTTCCAGAGTCAAGTCCAGCTGTCCTTACAGAGCCAAGTCAAGCTACAGCTTCCGTCCCAGAGCCAAGTCAAGCTACAGCTTCCGTCCCAGAGCCAAGTCAAGGTACAGCTGTGGTACTAGAGCCAAGACAAGCTACAGCTGTCATTGTCCTTCCTGAGTCAAGCCCAGGCTCTACTACCATTTCCTTTGAGTCACGTCCAAGTTCTACTGTCGCTCCACCTGAGTCAAGTCAAGTGGCAGCCTCTGCCAAGCCAAGTCAAGTGGCAGCCTCTGCAGAGTCAAGTTACGTCTCAGCCGCTGCTGTTCTGCCTGAGTCAAGTCACGTCTCAGCCACTGCTGTTCTGCCCAAGTCAAGTCATGTCTCGGCCACTGCTGCTCTGCCCGAGTCAAGTCACGTCTCGGCCACTGCTGTTCTGCCCGAGTCAAGTCATGTCTCAGCCGCTGCTGTTCTGCCCGAGTCAAGTCACGTCACGTCTCAGCCACTGCTGTCCATCCTGCATGGTGGTAGCGCCCAGTGACTCACATTCCCCCAGGGATCACTCTCCTGGTGAACCGCCTAGGTGGCCGTCCCTGTCTGCTGAACCACTCTGGTGGCCGTCCCTGCCTGCTGAACCACCCTGGTGGGCGTCCCTGTCTTCAGAACCACACTGGTGGTTGTCCCTCTCCTCAAGCCTCCCGTTCTGCCCTGGTGGGTCCTTAAGTCTCCTGCTTTGCCTGGCCCCTCACTACTTAATGAACTGTATATTGTTTTAGAGCTTCTGGAAGCCGCTCCTAGGGGGGTTCTGTAATACCAGGCCAACAGAGGGAGCCCCCTCCCCCAATGGTGTGCAATTGCTCCCTCTGCTGCTTCTTTGCAACTTCCTGGACTGTTTTATGCTTTTGAATGTTTTCTGCCTGCCTAACTAAAGAGGTAGTTAAGCTGTTCTTATTTTGTTGGTTTGAGTAACCATCATGCATAATCTAAATTGTTATTTGAAAATGTCTGTTTGCTATCTAAGACAGATGTTAATAAAATAATAAATGTAATCAATTGAAAACAATACTATTAGAAAATCAATGACATTGCACATACACAAATGCAAGCTAATGTTATATACATTTTTATATTTTGATCTACACTACATGAGTGAAATTGATACCAATATTGGCATACCAATTGCCAAACCTTAAGGAGCTGTGGCCTTCACACCCTACATAATGCCTGCAAACATGGCTTCTCCATGTGGAAGCTTGTGTAGTTTCTGAGGGCCTTGCACATACTCTTCCACAATGCACCAGCTAGGAGAGAGGATTTCACTGCTCTAACCAAAAACACAAAATTTCCACTTCCATTCTGTGGACACAGGTGGCTCGAAAATCTACCAGTCGTGGAGAGAGCTTTGGAATTTTGGCCATCGATGACCATGCACATGGATGCAGTCAGGAAAAAGAATCCAAATCCAGGATCAGCATCTTATGACACTCTTGAAGTTGCTGAAAGAGACCCTCTAATTCTGGCAAAGCTACATTTCTACAAGGACCCTTACTCCTTTCCTTACCTTGTGTCAAACAGATGTACCAGTGCTTCTGTTTCTGGCCAAAGACTTGTCTGAGCTGATTAGGTAATTCTAGTACAGCACTCTAAAAATGGTAATAATTAACCTGATCATTTCAATCTTCTGGAAGTTCACATATCTTAAGGAACAAGGGGATGAAGTAAACAAAAAGAACAATACTTGTTACAATAGCATTCTACAATGGTATTTTTGTTAAATGTCAATTAATTAAATTGAAATAAAACTAAATGAAATTTGTGTGTCTTTTGGCAGAGTATGCTGAGGCATTTTGTGAAGAAAGAGGTACTCAAGGATATCAGTCCACTGAAGCTGGTCAGGTTGGATGACCTAAAGGAAGTAAACGTATGCTTTGGTGCAGAATCACTCCGAATCACTCAGGAGACAATGGCCAACCATCAACTAATGTGCGATTATGTCAGCATCTGTGGGGGGCTCCTCAATGTCCCTATGACTAAGGAGTTACTGGCCTCTGCTGCATCTGCTAGATCAAGATACAGAATGCACCTTGATCAGCAGAAAAAATGAAAATCACTGATGTCCAGGCACAAAAGTGCAAAGCTTTGGTAGACAACATTGAGGACCTGAAAAAAAGAAGAGAATTCTGGTCCAGGTATCTACGAGCCTGCAGAAGGATGCAGACCAGCTTGCAGAAGAAGCTGAGGGAAAAGCTGGCACCTTGATGGCACAGCTCATTACAAAATCCAACACACTGAGGAACCGATATAAAGAAAAAAACAAATGAATTACAGCAAATTGAGACAGAGTTGGATACAAAGAGCAAAGAGCTGAGATCTAAAAATTCAATGTTCAGGTTATTGGCGTGCAGTGTCCGTGCCTCTTGTTACTGCTGTGCAGTGTTTGTTTGAAATTTTAATAGACTGTCAATGTTTTACCTAATAGTCAGTGCAAAGACTGTTTTGCAATTTATTAAAATTTGTAAGCTAGTAGCAGAGATTTGAATCTTATGCATGCTGCAATTGGTAGCCAATGTAGGGAGATGAAGAGAGGTGTGATGTGGGGCTCTTTAAGAACTAGACGAGCTGCTGCGTTTTGGATCAACTGTAGTGGTTTGAGTACTTTTGCAGGATTGCCAGCCAGTAGAGCATTGCAGTAGTCCAGCCTAGAGATGACAAGGGCCTGGGCCAGGAGCTGTGTTGAATAAGCGGTGAGATATGGTCAGATTTTTCTGATGTTCTACAAAGCAAATCAGCAGGAATATGCGGTTTTGTGATGTGTTCAGTGAATGTTCAGTGAGTTGGTCATCAAAGATGTCAATTTACACCAAGGTTTTCAGCTGTCTGAATTGGAGATGGAACCAAGCTGTATTTTGAGATTCTGAGAGGTGGCAGAGTGATCTGGAAAGACCAGCAGTTCGGTCTTTGCTAGGTAAAGCTGAAGATGGTGATTTGTCATTCAGAGTGTGCCCACGCTGGTGTTAACATCTAGGTAACGGGAGTGGAAGAGCTAGACAATGCACATTAAACGCTTATGATATCAATAAATGTTGCAATACCACGCCCCTAACAGACCGCAAGGCAGCTCCTGCAAATGAGGTTAAACTTAGTCTAGCAGTCTAGAGTTTATAGCGACAACGACACCCGAAATAAATAGGGAAAACAGTCCTACGGAGGACTCACAGGTTCATTCCACTAAGGAATTCAGGCAAGAGGCATGGGTACACTTAAAAAAATAGAAATCTTTATTACAAAAAGGACTGATCACACCCAATTTTAAATTCACTCTCAATGAAAAATCTAACATTTATCACCTGGATGAGAACACAGAACAAAGACAAGACAACAAAAACACAAGACTAATCCAATTTGTGCAGGACCTGCGGTTGAGGAGCTGACTACTACAGTCACCCCAGGTCTCACCATCTAGGAAATCCACGACAAAACCCACACACTGCACTGCAAATAATAACACCACAATAGTGACACTGCAATCATAAGACACTAAGTGACTGGATGCCCAGAGGTGGCCCCAGATCAGCCTGCTCCAAAAACACCCAGGACGATTATAGAAGCAACTGGTGTGCTGTCTGCAACCAAGAAAAATAGCAGTTCCTATTTACAGGAGCAACGCAGCAAGGAACACTTTCCCCTAGGCAGCTCTGGTCGTACTATATGTCGTACTATACCCCTATATGTCAGGGAATACTAAAGTAAATTGCGCTACAAAAACCTCACACATACCTCCAAGTAAATGAAAGCAGATGGTATTGGAGAGAAAATGCATATGGATATACTGCTGGTTAGAAACTGCACATGTATGATTCTAATTAAATGGTGCACCTGGACACCATGGAACAAGAACAAAGGAAGGCCTGGGCACCATGACAGATGGATAAGAGCATGATAAGTGTGGTATTGGGCAAAGCCTATGCTGTGGACCAATTAGGTTGAAACCGCATGGGAGGAGTTACAAGCAAAGGTGTAGGGTGTCTCATTATAAGCCCGCCCAATATGAGAAACATATAAAAGATTGAGCTACTCTGTTTGT
>JBAJNP010009455.1:0-18133 GCA_036877545.1 Yasuhikotakia modesta
GATTTACATTCTTACTAAAAACATTCTCACTAAAGCAGAGTCATTACTGTAATAGTGTTTAATAAGTGTATATCAGTGTTGGCAAGCAAATCTCAAATGTGCACCTGATAATAATTGGCGTATATCCCTAAAATTATACTCCTTGAGCCATCAGTGGCATCTTTGATGCTCTGAATACACATACACAAACTCTCCTGTGGCATTGTGGGTAACGAAGCTAGATGGCCTGCGGGAAAGCAAAGTGCAGAAAATGAAGGCCATGTTTTTGTCCTGACATTTCTCCTCCACCTGTCAGTCATCTGTGTGCCCGTGATGCCCGGCTCAGGCAGACATGTCACCCCTGATTGTGGGAAATGCATTGGAAATATCTTTGGCCTGACAGAAAGAATCAGCATATGGTGCGATAAATGCAGTGAAAACAGCCAGAGAATATAAAAAGCATGATAGCAGAATCTTTGCCTCAGATTCTCTTATATGTGACACAAGAATGTGTACTTACTGTTTAGTGCCATCAGGTGTGTGTGTGTGTGTGTGTGTGTGTGTGTGTGTGTGTGTGTGTGTAATCGTGTTGTATTTAAATTAAACTAACACCTGTAATGTTTTGTAAATTTTTTCTAAATGAGAGCAGTTTAATTTAGATGTCACAGACTGTATTGATTCCTCATACAGTAATTGGTTGAAGCACCCAGGACTGTATATTGCTTAGGGCAAACTATAGGTGCTTTCAGCAATCTGTTAGTTTTATATAGGTCTATATACATTGCCTGGGTTACAATATGTAAATCAGTGGTTCTAAATCCTTATTAATGGAGTAGAGTTAAAATAAGATCATTAGAAGTCTTACTAACTTTTTAAAACGGAGAACAAAATGCTTTGGTCATATTTTGGCACAGGTTTATGTCATTTGGTTGACAAATATGGCAGATGTCCTGAATTATTAATAAATCTTCAATATTTAGCCAAGGACAGGCAGTGTTTGGTGTAGTTGTCTTATAAGGAAACTGCTTTCATACACACCATAATGCGAGATCTCCGATGCAATAAAGGATGCATCTGCAGTGCATCTCTTCTGCCATATATTACAGTAGTTTTCTCTAATTGCATAGATTTATGGAGTCCAGAAAAGGAGGGTGTACTGTACCCCTCTTGCTTTTTGAGTTCTTGTTTGTGTCATTATTCATTGTAGTCTCAGGGCTTATCAGAGCAGCTGTTTATTGTACTTATGTCAAGGCATTACAAGTGTATTTCCTGTAGGTGTTTTTCTGCTCATTTATTTATTAAGTTTAATTAAATCTTTAGTTTTTTTTTCGAACCTTTTTTCCATCCTCAGCTGTTATGTTTTCAATCTATGGTTAATTAAATAGAGAAAGTTTGAATTTGCTTTCATGGCTGATGGGCAAACGCAATTAAACTCACATAGCAGGACTCGTATCTTATCATTCATCACAATGTCGGGGTCTGGCACATCATTCTCATATTAACTCCCATTTATCACTCCATTGAATTCATTCATTCATTCATCTCATTTGATCATTTTTTATGTAAATATGTATAACATTATTGGGTTATTGGGTGAAATTACAGTGAATTTTACATTAACAGAATCTTGTGTTACTGTATGCATAGTTTTGCTGATGAAGTACACCTTATATATTATTATATTGTGCATATTAATATATGCATACAGCATATATGTATGTATGTGCAGGTCAGATCAAACTATTTATCAGTTTTTTGGTTGCAATGATAAATAATGTCACAGCTGAGAAATGTCCCCTGTTTGTTTTCTCCGTGTGTCTGTTTAGAGCTCCTAAACAATATTTCTCCTCAACAGAAGCTTCTGGAAACCCACACAAATAAATCTAGTGTCAGTTCTGCTTGAACTGGAAAGCTGACGGCTGAAAACCAGCACACTGCTTTCCCTGCTAGCGTCTGCTCATTATTTTCACAATCAGAATCTCATCTTTATCTCTCTGTCTCTCTTTCACTCTCTCTCTTTCTCTCACACCTGTCTCCCTAACTTCCTTCTGGAATGGACAGCTTGTTCTGTTGCTGTGCAGTCAGGGCCAGACTTGCTCCAGAACCGTCAGAACGGTGGGAACACACACACTGTCCATCTTTTCTTCTTTAAAACCCAGGATTTTGCTAAAACACTTTACTGGGTGGAGCTTTTCTTGCATTAAAATATCAGCTAGTTTTAAGGCTTAGCTAAGAAGTCTCCGTGAGTCCAGCTCCCATCATAACAGCGTCAGTTAATCACGTCATGTTGGAATCCCAAGTTAAACCTGCTGTCTAGTCTTAAAACGCAGGTGGATAAAGGATATTCTGGTATTTTTCATTTCATTTTTTTTCTTTGTAAAGAAACCTTTATTCTGGCCATAGATTTGTGGTGTTTTTTATGGAGTAATAGCTACATTAGGTGTAAATACAGACTCTGTATGTCTGATTGTGAATAACATTTGAGTGTTACGGCAGAAGGGACAATTTTCAGTAAATATATTACATTTTATTCCTGATTTTGATAGTCACATTGTCTTTAGATTGCATTGCAATGTTAACCGCTGTTCCCAGTATGTAGTGAAGTAAAGCTTTGCTAGGTCATTTATAGTCATGTTGTGATGGTATTGGTTAGACAGGAGGTCTGTACTGATTCTAATCAGGGCATGTTTCCCACTGAGCCTTGTCAAATTTTGGCTCCTGTGGTGACACTGTGACGCACTGTGTGATCTTTCCCACTGGCAAAACACTGTGATGGACGGCAAATCCAGCTTGGACATTATACACACTGCTATATGTATAGTATAGTATAGGACAGTATAGTAGAGGATAAGACGGTATAGTTTAGGGTTGTATGGTATAGGATGGGATAGTATAGTTCAAGTTCAAGTTCAATTTATTCAAAGGGCGCTTTTCACAATGGTACATTGTCACAAAGCAGCTGTACAAACATAGTATAGTATCAGATGGGATAGTATAGAATTTTAACTTATGTAGCAACTTTACACTTTTCTGAGTGTCTGTTTTCTTAGTGTAATTGTTTGTATTAAACACTTTAAATGTCATTGTAAATGTAATATTGTATTAACATTAGCTAACACTTCCAGCCCAGAGCCATTCTCTCACAGAATGACAGTGATAAAATAACAATTATCACTGTTTATGTCATTTGCTCAACAGAACATCTGAGGGTTATAATTAATGAAGAGTTTTGCTTTATTTACAAATAGTCCCTGAGCAACATCCACACTTTCTGTCATCTGGTCTTTAATGTCATACTGGTGACAGTTCTCTGCTACAGACTTACTTTAGCCTTTAGCAGTCATGCCGTATTAAGTCACAGTAGTTTGATACTTTATTCTCTTTCCGCAGTTGCAGTACTTACCAATAGTTTTTGCTAATACATTGATAAAGGAAGCAATCAAATAAACAGCTAGTCAAGTCATTTGAAGTTTATTTGACAGTTTTACCAACTCACTACTCTTACCAACTTTCTCTTACCAATCTAATTACACAGTAATGTTGTGTGGCTATTTTTTAAACACGATTATAATGGAAAATTAATTTAAAATATTTTAAATAGCATTTTACATATATTACCAGTACCAGGAAGTGCAAATTAAAGGGACACAAGGAGAGTTTTGATACAGAATTAATTATAAGTGAAGTGTTATCAAATACGAAACTGAAATATCAAATCAACAGCATGTATTTAATAATGTTTGTTCGTAGTATTGAATTGATTGAGTACTATAGAGCTATACAGCCTGCGGTGTGACCATGTGATTGCAGTGTAATATTTAATAAGGTGGTTTTTCACAGCACCGGTCATTTTTCAACGCATGGACACTGTCAACTCACGACAGTTTGTGATTAGTTTGGTCCTGTAGTGAATCAATCTTTCACCCAGAGACTTACTGTCCTATGTATGTAATGTATTTTAGTGCTGCTTGGAGCGCTGGCCTGATAAAAAGGTTTAAATGCTTTGTTTTATGCTGTATATATATATACACACACACACACGCACACACACACACACACACACACACAAATTTAAATTATATATACATACAATGTGTGTTCCTGTCATTTTGAGGTCACAACTTTCTTGTCAGTAGGTACAGTGTGTGTGTATGTGTGTGCGTGGGAGTGAGTGAGGTGGTACACAAGCCCCTCTGAGGAGCAGATCCATCATCTCAGGTGCTGAGGAACACAGCGCTGTGAGATTACACTGTTTACTGTAGCACAAACAAAAACTCCTTCCTCCCAACCACACACACTACAATTTACTGACTGTCACTCACCCCATCACTCAACCAATAGCGTGACAAGATTCACAACGACATACAAATACTGACAAACAGTGTACAATGTATGAGGTGCTTGTTTTTCTAGTGTAAACACAAATCAGTCAATACTTATATTTGTCAGCTGCTGTCATTTGTCACTCTCAAGGTGTAATATTTAATGCTCAGTGTATTTTGGCCTCCTGTGTTTGTTTGTTGTATTTAAATTGGATATTAAATGTATTTAAATTAAAGGTAATGTGTTTAAACAGGAATATGAAGATTTCAAGATGTAGTTTAAAAGTCATTTTTGACATGTTTTACTATCATACAGATAGTGTGAAAGCAGTGCTTTGAAACTAAGTGAACTATTTTATAATGTGAACCTGCTTACACAAATTAAACAGAAGAATAAAGTGTGTGTGTGTGGCTCTTTGTTTTGTTTTGATGAAGTACAGCTTAATAAATAAGAAGTGGGCACACATGGCCGCTGCTTTGCATATGAAACAGAACATAACAGGTTCTGTTATGGATACACAACAGGATCAAAGGAAGTTTTTGGTCCAGCAGGCTTTGTGTGGTCCCATGTTTCTTCCCCCAAACTGAATGTGACACAAAGTCTGTTTAGAGAGAGACTACCAATACCAAATCTCATGTGCTGTAGCCAAAATTTACAATATAACTGGTACCAACCAAGGGCAGCAGCATTATTGTATTTTTCCAGAAGGATTATTCTTCCAATAAATGGAATTTAAGGATAAAAAGGAAGAATCTCCCCACTACAAAATTTGTCTTTAAATTTCGCCTTTTGTCATCTCTTAAAAAGTATAATGTGTGTTGTTTGTGTATAGTACCATATACAGTAATTTACATTTTTTCACATACATAAATGCACATTAAAATGGAGAAGCCTGTGAATTTTGTGAGGGAGGGCAGCAGTTGACATCACTGCAGGTGTTTTGACTCAAGACAGTTACGCTGAAGACAGATTTCAAAGACAAGAAGAGTCAGCAGTTATGGATGACAAGAAAAATCCTTACAATCTATTAGAATCTCTCCACAATCTATTAATCTCTCCTGTGCTTTCAGAATAACTGCATTCATTTGACTGTATGTTTATATGCATGTGACCATGGGAAATGTTTAAGACAGAATGCTATTAATTTTAGCATTAATGCAACTGTCAGATTTATGCATTGTGATCAGTGTGTTTCATTGAAGTTAAAAGCTGTTCTGGGTTTGTTACTCAGGGAACACACTTTCTGATCAAATATATAACTGCAAGTCATTTTGGATAAAAGCATTTAAAAGTGTAAAATCTATTCTGTCTTGTATTGTTTCTTCATTCTGTCTTTCTCCTGTTTTCTCTCCTTTTCTTTCACAGTAAGATTTCCTGATATAGCTGGGCTAGTTTTGTGTTTCTCATAACAGTCAAGCCACTAGCATCAAAAGTGATGAATGTGGCTTGAGGAATCTAGGAAACATTATTGTGCTTGAGCTTCTTTGTCTCCTGCCCACGCTTATCCCAGAGTTTTGTCATCCCAGAGAGGAGTATGACCTGCTCTCTGTGACAAATGAGAAGTGTAATAAGAGAAAGATCACTTTTCTGCAGCAACTGGTGCCTAGAAGGAACATTTGGATTTGATTGAAAGAGCTGTTTGTTCTCATGAATACTCAATATGCATTTCTTCTGTTTGTTTGTAAATGAGAGAATTTGATTCTTTCTTTAGTACTACTTGGGCCAGGTTGCAAACTTTCTGGTGTTGGCTTTTGTTTTAAGAACAAGTTGTTTGTAAAGTTGTAAGAATAATTTAAGAATAAGAATAAGTTTCCAGTTAATTAAAAAAAAGTTTCAATTAAATAATGTTTTTGATTGTTCAAAACAATGAATTTTTTAAATAATGAATTCGCTGTTGCTTGGTTATAAGAACGCTATTTGAACGTTTTTTTAATTCTGTACTATTTTTATAATGAACATCTTTCATAGACAATATTGACATATATATGATATGCAAATATATATGATATGTATGATATATAGGATATATAATGTTACAAAACATTCCACTAATGCTACTTCAGGAATGTGCTTGATAACCTTGGGAGAACATTAGCCAACGTTCTGAAAATGTTTCCTGAAAGAATCATGTTGATTCAGCCTGCAGAGAGAATTTGTTAATCACACACAACATTAACACAGGAACCAAACCCTGCCTGTAATTACGGCCAAAGCTAATGAACTGAAAAGTGGGAACTATTGCTGGCACCCACAGATCCTGGGGCTCTGTAACAAATTTTGTTTTTAAAAATGGTGGAGAAAAATGTGAAAGTTAGGAAAAAATTCCGAAGCCTGCAGGAACACCGGTCGCATCCTTTTTCTCCTCGTCTCTAATTGAGTTTCCATCCTTTCCTCTCAATTTCTCATTTCCTGTTTCAATAGAGCTGTGACACAAATCTCATTTCCTGTTTGTCTTACAATGCAAATGAAGGCAGGCTTGCTGACTCTGGTTTCCCAATCATTTTACCTCACAGGATTAGATGCTAGCAGAAATCGAATCCTAACTCAAACATTTGTTTTCTCTTGCAGAACATCTGAAGGGCTGTCAGATAGAGTTTCTGATTCCAGAGCACATAATGTTAGAGACATTAAGATTAAGTTATTCTAAACCTCTGCTGGGTAAGATTAAAATATTACATGTTTGAATGATATGTGCCCATAAGAACTGATGAGATATCTTTAATATCTCAATTACTTTTTCTAGACAGCAATGAGATTAAATGGACAGCAAATGCAAATGTTGCTTCAGTCTCCTGTGTCTCAGACATTTGTCCAATCAGATTTACCCACATCCATTGTCCCAGGAACTGATTCTCCGTACAGCTATGCTAGTTATGTGTTTCTCTATTTATTCATTTAGTAAACAGACAGCCCTTAACAAATATTGACCAGCTGACTGTACATTGTGCTTTACTAATTTAAGAGTGTTTCTCTAGAGACCAGTCCAGGCCATCTATAAAACAAAAGTAAAAGGTATGTGAAACTTCATCATCCACAATTGGAATAGGAAGCCCTTAAGGACTGTGAGAAGTGGAATAATTCAATGACTCCAGTTTGATGCAGAGTGCTTTCAATATGTCAGCTGCAGCGCTATTGATATCTTCAGATTTCACAGTAAATGTGAGTGTGTTTAAATGTTTAAACCCTCAGTTAAATGGGCATCGCATTATTTATCACAGCTCCTGATAGGGATTAGAAGGGGCGGGGCACAAATATGTTAACCAATCAGAAGAGCAAGATATTGTTCAGCTATTATCTGTGTAAATATCTTTATAGAAAAAATCTCCTTCTAAGATTCAAACTGCAGGCAGAGGAGCATAAACAGATGAAACGGTTTCATTTTGATTCCTGACATTAGTTTCAGGGGAAAGAACATTCTGACGGCTTTGAGGTATTATAATGTTTACAGTATGAGAAGTTTAATGAGATCTAAACATTAGCGTCATCTTCAGAATTGTTGCCTTCACTGTTGCAATGTCTGTAATATGTTGATAGTATGGTGGTTTGGTGCACCCATATTTTTTCAGCTGTTTAGATTGTTGATGTAGATAAATTATTCTGGGCTTAATTTGATATAGATGTGCTTCCATTGGGAATAAGTAACAAGTCTTTTTTGCCTGCATGACACACTGGAAGTTAAACTGTCTGTCAAAACCACATATTCTCTGTGCTCCTGGAATCATGCAATACAACACCAGTGTCTCTAGCTGTTGTCTTAACTGTGCCGCAGGTCTTCAGCCCTTTATTGCAATTCAACTATACCTGGTTCTCTCACTTGGTGTGTGGGAGACAAATGAGATTACCAGTGCAGGGAGGCTGCAGTGCTCACTATAAGGGGAATAAGTGGAAATATCTGTAGCAACAACGTTATTATTGCAGATCAGTCAGGCAGATGTTACAGTAAATATGATGATAAACCACAAATTTTATCATTAAAATGATATTGTGTAAAATTATATTATTATATTGTGTGTGTGTGTGTGTGAGGATGTCACTTCTTTGGTTCAAATAATGCTAAACTACATTGTAAGGTGGGAGTTTTTTATTTTAATTAAAAGGTAAATAAAACAGGTGATTGGCTCGTTTAACTGAAGGGCGGGGCTTTAATTCTTAATGAAAATTGCAATATGACAAGGTAAAGCAAGAAGTTGACTGGCTCATTTAAGTGGAGGGCGGGACAACAGATGCCTTGTTTGTACAATGTCAGAGACGGTGTCACTGGTCAACACAGTATCTAAGGTCTCAGCGGTGATGGAGAGAGAGAGAGAGACAGTAGCTGAGATCTAACGTGTGCAGTCCAGCTGCAGTGTTTATAGGCCAACAGATGGTGAAAGGGCACAGATTATATTTACTAGTCCATGAAAAGGAGACCTTGTTAAATTTACATGCAGTGGGCCTCTGTGATGACACAAATGGATCACATAACCTTCATTCCATCAGTCCTAAAAATAAGCTGCTTCATTTCTGTCATTTTTTTAAAGCACAATATAATTAATTTAATTCTTTGGTTTTGGGGTTTCTTTGATTTACTTACAGTACATGTATGTTATACATGCATACTGTACATTGCAGTTGTAAAGACAGTGACATTTAAAATTGCAAGGCATGAATTTTTTTGTGGTGTTTCTCTTCTTTTTTTTGCTTCTCACTTCCTGTCTCCTGTCATTTTCTCACCCCGACTTTGTCCTTTTCCTCTCAGTCTTTTATTTCAAGTTTACAAGCTTGGTTCTCCACACAACTTTGGCAGCAGTCAAAAGTTATAAAGCTTGACTCAATCTTAGATGCAATCCAGTCAGGAGAAACAACAGCTGGCTGTGTGGTCCAATCAGAAACGAGAGTTTCTCTGTACAGGAGGTGATGTCATACGGCTATTGACAGCAGGGATGAATGAGTTCTGTTGACTTCCTGCCCAATTTCAGGATCTCTGTACTCTGTTGGCCTAGAGCCCAGCCCTGTCTAAAGCTTATTACTGCCCCAGCTGGATGCCCTCTGCTTTGGGCAGAGGATGGGAGAGACGAGGCCCCAGGTGCTCCAGGCTTCATCACTGCCACTCCAGTGGGCCTGAATATATTGCAGAGTGTTGATGTCTGCACACACACACACACCCTGTGGTGTAGACTTGCTCAGAATGTGCTAAGCTGTTTTTGGGGATGTTGCCTGTTTGTGCACGTGTGTCTGTGCTGTGTAGTGAGTGTCTAGCTATATATATATATATTGCTATAACTATATATAACTATATATGTATATGTGTGTGTGTGTGTGTGTTTTATATTCAATCCATAATATATATGGTGTATATTATCATATGGATTGAATATAACCAGTTAATTTAGATGTTACCTGCAACACATCTGTTTGGTTACCTGTGTTGAATTGTTGCTGCTAATCTGGTTTTGATTGTTGTCCCATGTTAACTGTCACAGCAGTTTGAGTGTTTCTCAGCTCTGTGACCCACTGACAGGACATATAAAGATGTTGACTTGTTTGATGGTGTTCACTGTGTATTCTGTGGAGTGCAGTGATGAGAGTCATAACATCTTACAGTGCTGTTATTATCATTCCACATAATTACAGGGATTTGTGTTCACTGATTGCTTTTGTCAAGCAGTTAATCTGAAAATGAGAAGATGATAAGAGCCTGGGCTAGTATGCCACATATCTGCATCTGTCCTGTAACGTATATTACAGTTTGGTTATGGCTAGTGTAAACATTAAATGATGGAGGAGAAAATACAGGAACATAAAGAGAATTCAATGAACATGTAGATATAGAAAACAAACTGAAATCGATAAATAACTGTAAGAGTATGTAATAGATATCCTTGCAGTGCTAGGGTGTGCTTGGGTGGTTGTGATAGCATTGCTAGGGGGTTGCTAAGGTGTTGCTATGGTGTTCATCTTGGTTAATACTTTAGACTGCTTTCCCAGCCCAAGGTTTTTGATATTCTGGTCCCTCCTTCAAACTAAGTCTATTAAGTTATCTGTCAGGTAAAAAATTCCAAACAAAATTGTTTAAAAAATATTTTTTAAAGCTGCAGCATTAAGTGTATCATGTATGTCTATAGACAAACACCAAAAGGTTATAGGTTAAAACTGTGATACTTGCCTCAGCAAGCACCTCTAAAGATGAAGGCGTATTGCTTTTAATTTTGAAGGATGTTTAGGAAATGGAACATGCAGACATAGCAGACAGATGTGACTTTCCATAATTACAGTTCTGTGATGCTGAGAAACAGGAAAAGGTGTTAAAACAGGAGATCACAGTTCCAGCCATCACTCATACTTATATAACAGATCTGGACTGTATGAGAGCCAACATGATGACAGATGTTTAAGACTGTCTGAAGCAGTCTTGAATAATATGAATCTTAAAGCCAGAAAAATGCAGTTAAGTGTGACTTTGTGTTTCCAATTTTTTTACATTGCAATTTTAATTTCATTCAAAATCATATGCAAAATTATATGCATATATTATCAGAGTATTGAGTAAAAATGTTTAGAAAAAAACTCTTGAACTTTTATTTAGTAACAAAATAAACAACAGCCTCATTTTGCAGCATTCCTCCAGCAAGCCTTTGAGTTGCTGCTGAATTTTTCCAGCTCAGCATTTCATAACTATTTATTTGTCTTTGAACAGCGCTGCATTTTTAAGGCTGTGTTTTCCGCCGGCACTCGCTGGGCCTCAGCGGAACATCTCACATCCACCTTCATAATGGTATCGATTGTTGTAAATATGAAGATGCAGTTTTTTTATGAAAATGTATGTGAGAGATAAACAGAGAGAGAGAGAGAGAGAGAGAGAGAGAGAGAGAAGAAGAAGAAGAGTTCTCATAGGCCTCTGGTTCCTCTTAGTCTGGCGTCTGTTGTGATGGATTAGGTGTTTTTTGGTCAGGCAGGTATTCGGGCCGCTCTCAGCAGGATCTCAGCATGTGCTGCATTGCAGTGAAAAGCGAAGCACAGACATTAAGACTCAGTGTGTGTGTGTGTGTGTGTGTGTTGCTCACTTCACAATAATACATCTTAATCAGAGCACACACTTCTGATATTTGGCCCTTACCTTCTGGTTGATATACTTCCCTACTTACTATAGTAGAGCACATCACACACATTAATATACTGTATCTACTGTACTCTCTCTCTCACGCACACACACACACACACACACACACAAACACACAATGACAGAACATCATTTGGTAGATCTTTCCATGTGAACACCTACCTCTATAGTAGAGAAATGTGTTTAGAATGGGTTGCCTTGTAACCAATAATATAATCAATTTCATTCCAAACATTTGACAGGGGAAAAATCTGTGTGTTTCTCCACACATCTGTGTAGTACAATACACAATTATTTTAATGTAGATGGTTTAAATTACAAGCAATAAATCTCTGTTTTGTTTAACAATTTTACTTTTACGTGGTTTTTTTTTACAATTGGACTGTTGGGACACCAAACAAAAACCAAACAAAGGTTTTACATAAAGAAAATTTAATTGTTTTTTTAACATACATTTCTTAGTATAATATTTATAGATTCAATAATACAGTACATCAAAAATAATAATTATAATATATATATAAAAAACTAATGCTTAAACTACTCTTTACTTTCATAAACATAAAGGTTTTTATATATTAATATTTGTTCTGTTTCATAATCTGTCAACAAAAATAAAAAGATCACAGGTTAGTGAATTTATCAAGTAGCTTTTGCCGTGTTTTATACTGGCGGTATTCAGGAGAACGGATGTGCGTTTTGACTGACTAAAACATCGTCATGTCGGGTGAAGAAACAAATAATACGATATGTTTATAAAAAGGTCTCGCATGAAACGCAACAGAACATGAAACAAACGTGTTTCTTGCACCATTAGCCAGAATAGATGCAATGAAATACCTGCTAGAAAGAGACACGAAAAAACGTGAGATGAGCGCAAGTCTAATTTTACCTTTAAATTATGGTCCACAAACAGAAAATGTGCAGTGTCTCTGAGACCTGCTTGGCCATCGTTCCATTTGAATCCACAAGCAGATGGACACAAAAATCTCATTTTAATGGAGAACCATAAAATGGGTTTGGCAATTTCACAAAGCACTGAAATGATCAGGATTTGGGAAGCTTACATTAAGCTTAGTGATGGGGCCGCTTGATTTCGGCAGCAGTGAGGGCAGATACGCCAGACGTCCAAGGACTCGGCACGATGGAAGCATCTGGCTACATGAGTCCTGGATGCAGTAACACAGTTCCTAGTGCTTCTCTTACACAACACAACAATTACTGGAGAATCAGAGACAGGAAGGAACGTTTGGTTCCACTATTATTCAGGTGTTGATGATTGATTATGACATCTTTAAACAACATCAAATTACTGTACTTTACTGTACACATGGCCATAGGTGTATGCAGGACATCACAAGGTCATAATGAAAGCCAGGCAGTGACTGATAACATTATCGTTCAGATCACCAAAAAATCACCTAAACATCCGATTGAACTTGTGCCACTGACTCAATGTGTTCACACTGCATACAAATACAATTTGGGTTTCAAATCTGATCATCTATATTGGTTGTTATGGTAACAATGTAAGCAAGTCAAGAGATGTTTTCATATAACAAGAGCAGCGGTTAGTGTGAAAGTGACTTCATTTTCCTTATGTTAACACATCCCAAGTTACCAAAATCTAATTGAAATGGCTTGGAAATCTTAATCTGATTTCAAACCATGTATTCTGGATGTAATTTAAATTAAATCTGGATCATGGCTCATGTGCATTTATGCCATACAAACTACACATCCAATTGGATTTGAGAAGTATACATCAAATCTGATGTTTGCTGCTTGTCTAAAAAAGAATAAGAAACAGGAGACCGGTCTGATAATTCTGGTCTTCCTGTGTGTGCAAAAGTTTCATTCGGTTGTTTGTGTGTTTTGGTGGCGACTGTAAACAAAGTGGGTAGGAGCCTGTCAGTCTAGGAGGTAGGTCTATTTTGTTGGCAAAAGAGCAATCATTAAATCTCCTATCTGAGAAATCCTTTTGGCAATCTTGTTACTTGCAGCTGTTTGAAGAAATCTTCCTTTTGTTGTGCAGGGCTGTATATTGTATTAGGACACCGGAAACCATAATGGTGGGGACGGGAGATGCTGGCTGCTTCAAAATATTTTGTGCTTTCATCTCTCTTGTTTCTCTTTCATCTTATCGTTCCAACGTTGTCGGTGCAAGTGAAAGCACAGGGCCTGGTTCCCACCGCTGGTTCCAGTCAGGCAATGGTCAGGAGGCATCAAAACTATGGAATGAAATGAGCAGTTAAGGATGAATAATATGGAATAGCAAGAAAGATATATAATATTTTTAGTGTGTGAAAGTGAAGCATGTAGTTTTTGTGTATGCGTGACAAACCATTCTAAAGCTTTCCTGCAGTTTGAAACATTCTGCCATTAAATCAGTTTTACAGTTAAATATTAACATTTATTCTAGTTGCTGCTAGAAGAAGCACAACTGAGGGAGGTAAAGGGTCAGTTAACCCCACAGACCTTTTGAAGCACAGCCAATAAAAATGCCTCATTTACATAATACATCCAAGCTATTACTTTTACACTAAATCACGCATACACACCAGTGTTAGGGAAGCTACTATACTCATAATTGGAGCAAGGTTAAAAACCGTTGCATGCTAATTCACATAACTTGGCTAATTCACTTAACCTGAAACGCTAAGCACAGCCACAATACATTGCTAGCTGGAAAAACTAGCTTGTTACTGAGAAAGCTATAGTAATTTTAAAAATAGCTTATTTAAAGCTGCTTTATCAGTATCATGCATACGTAACATGGTGGGTTTTCTTGTTTGTTGTCGGTAAACAGCTTTACACTGAGCAAGACAAAGATAAAAGTGAGTTTTACCTGTCCCATATTTTGACACTTCTGCAGGAGTTGGTACAACAGCCAGCTGATATCAGAGCTGTGGAGGAAAATAACCATATGTTTAATTTAACACTTATGCTTAACAAAATTACAGCTTCTATAACAACAGTAAGTCAATAGAAAGTTCCACAGAGCAATAGGGACTGAGAGACTTGGGTGAGACTGAGTCATTTTTAATGATATGTGTTCTGTTGTCTTGAATAGGCCTCAGCAGGACATTTATTGTGAAATTGTAAAAATACAAGTACAATTCTTCAATGTGGCAAATGCAGTCATCAGTACTGTAGCAGCTTTAAATAATGATCTGTATTATATTATGAATAACATTATCCATAGCACTAGACTGTTGTCTTAAGTGATGTTGTTCTGTATTCATTACTGACAATTTATTTTAATTGTTGTGCTGCTATTATATTTGCACATATTTGATCTGTTCCAGAATCGTGTTCCTGTAGTTAAACTGGCAGAGCGTAATGGAAGCAGCACTAAAGTTATTTTACATTTGGTTAAGTGGGTAGACTTAATCCAAAATGACCTGCAGTACGGTGCATTCATTGTACAATTGTGCCATTAATTCAACCGTATCCATCCAATTCACTACAGATTAAAGCATCTGCCAAACTCTTAAATGTAATATATATATAAACATACAAATATCACTATTTTTATACAGCTGTGTAGGTGGTTGTGGAAGGGAGTATTAGCAGGTATAAATAAAGGTGTAACATAATACTTAACAAGATAACGTGCCTAGCAATTTGTCTTGTTCACACGCTGCTATTTAGAGCACACATGCATGCACAAACAGAGAGCGAGAGACACAGAGAGAGAGAGTCAGTGAGAGAAAGAAAAGCCATCTTTAAAGTGTGTTGTGTACAGTGTGATTGCACCAGCAGGAGGTGTGACCCTCAATATCTGTGATGAGAAGTACCTTCTGTCTGAGTCGAGTGTCACCCTGAACCCTCTCAAAGGTGACAGGACTCTCTCTCTTTCAAGTGCGCGCGCACACACACACACACACACACGCACACACACACGCACACACACACACACATTTACTTATCTAATGGGGACATTCCACAGACTTCTAGCTGTGCACACAGCTAACAATTTAACTTAAATCTAACCCACACTTTAACACTGACAGAAAACTTTCTGCATGTTTACAAGTTCTGCTTGTAGTGCTTTAACGTACAACAATGTCCCCAAAAGGAGGTTTTGCTCAGGTGTGTCAAGTTTTGGTTACCCACACATACGATAATTTTGCAAACCCACAACCCCCCCACCCCACACACATACACACACATCTAAAGCATCTTAGTTTGAACTGGACATTTACATACAGAATTAACACAAAGAAATAGGTTAAGAGCTATTTCTGAGGCAAACCAAGAAGCAATTTGTTTCTCCATTGATTTTCTCAGCTTAAGGCTTATTACAGTAATACTTCACTCCAGCCCAGGAGACCCCAACATCCCCCCAGACGTGATGATTGCACACACAACATGTACAGGCTCATCAGACAATCACACTCGCACCATCTCACACACACCATCATCAAAGAGCCTGTTTTGCATATCCTGACCTGCACTGAACCTCATTGAGAGACACGTAGCCTACATACTGTTTTACAATCTGGAAATCAGTCTACAAATCATGTTTGAAGAAAAATAAGAGCACTAGGGCTCTTTTAGTATGTCATATCTTATTGCAGAGAACTAGGGCTATATTGGTGTGTCTTTAGTATAAATAGACTTTATCCTAGACAATCTGAAGTGCTAAATATGTCCTTCAACAGTTTCGCCTTTGGAAACTGAGGAAATGTTTAGACATCACGATGAATTGTGATGAACTGAATAAACGGGCTACGTGACATCTGCAGGCAGGAGAAACTGAAAGCAGATGGAGTGTTTTGCATTCCTTTTCATGTTCTTTTGAAGAAGTAGCCGTGTTCTCCTATGCCGTTATGCACAGCCACTCTCAAACACAGTTTTCCATATTGCTTTGCTGGGTAGGCATATCCATAAACATTATTTCATTTTGCAAAGGCCTGCAGTGAGAATCAATATGTATAACCAAATCAAACAGCTATGGATGTCTCAGAAATGAATGTAGCATTTCAATAAAATGTTGTAGACCTTGTATGGAAATATAGAAGGGCTATTTTTGGTACAGTCCACCAGTGCGATCGACAGAAGAATCAAAAATGCATTTGTGAACTAAAAGTGAATTATTTCACCTCAGAATTATGTTGTTATGGGTCCAAATTGGTCTGTCTGTCACCTAAACTGTGTTTGGTTGGAGAAAAACTCTCATTTGGCAAAAAAACCTGATCTGTTTAAAGCATAATGGTTCGCTGAGCTCCATCAGGACAAAATAACAACATAATAGAGTCGTGGTGAGGAAGGCAGCAGAACAGAAGCCACAGGAGATGAATGAAGGTGTTTGAACCTCTGACCTGCTTCTGTATGCGTTACATTTGTCAATATCACTAATAAAACACAGCCGGGGTTTAACCTACCTCTGCCCTCGACTTCAGATGACTGCAATAAATTTTACCCTCACAGATACGCACACAGACACCACTGCCACAAGCATGCATACAAATACTAGTGTTAAGTAACTGAACATGTTTTATTGTGCATACGTTATTTGTGCTTGTGAAACTTTATGTCTGTATTAAGTGCAGTGAGTTGAAGGCAGGGCTGAGGAAACATGTAAGTGAACAGTTTATTTCTGTGTGGTTGGAATACTAATTTTGCCTCAGGCAGCAATGAATTTCTGTTTTATTGACAGAAATGCCTTTTAGCTTGTTTGTGGGTTTTGTTTCTCCATTACTGCATTTTTAAATGTAAAAGAAAAACAAACAGTGATTCACTGAAGACTCTGATTCATAGCTGAATACCTTTTTCATCTTCCTCTCTCTCTCTCTCTCTCTCTCTCTCTCTCTCTTTCTCATCCATCTCTGCAGTAGTCAGACAGTACAGGTTTCCCTGCTGCCCTTCACAAGGTTAGCTGTTGGGCCTCTCATTAAACAGACACATCTCCCATCTCTGGAACTCTCTCATTATCTGCACCAGTCTGCACTGCTCTCTGGCTTTTTCAGTTTATGATGAGAGTATGTCTATGAGAATTACTGTAGTAAAGCATCATTCGTTTGTTACAGTTGTAAAACTGTCATTTTGGATGCAAAAGGATGCAGGTTTTTTAAACATCAGATTAGTTCTTTTGGTTTGGACTGAAGGACTGTGACAAGGTGCTTCCAAAAGTGTCTGAAGGCAGAGCAGACAGTGTGGGAAAGGATGAGGAAGACTCATACACACGATACGAGAACACTGTGTCGCTTCATCACTGGTCCTTTGGCTTGTTTGTTGTGATGTGTTTGAATAAAGAGATGATAAAACGGAAGCAGAAAGAAAAATGGCTGTCTTTGAACAACAGACAAGCACATCAAAGCACACACACACACACACACACACACACACACAACAATTCCACAGTCATCATTACCTAACATAAAAAACCTGTTTTGTGGAGATTTAAATGAGACAGCACAGAAAAGGACTAACACTCACAGTTTTCTCCTTATTATGTGAAGCATCTTTATTCAACAGCCCAAGGTGACTTCACCTTTCAAGACGTGGTTATCAGAATATCCAGGCTTGATGAGTGGGCTGTACCATAATGGACCAGCGTATGAAGTTCAGCTGTACCAGAGACAGTAATAATGAGGAGACTGGCCACTAATAAAAGGAAAAATTGACTTTCCATGTCTGTTGCCCACTGACTGCTGGGGCAATTACTAAAATGTTCAACGTGAAGCAACTTCTCAGCTAACAGGGAACGATATCAGTATGTTGGCT